>SNQJ01S0026330.1:36137-72695 GCA_010110895.2 Picea sitchensis | reverse complement strand
GAACGACGAGGGCCAATGTTAGCCACACCCAATAAATAATAAAAAATATCTATGGCCAACTAGAGAAAACCAACAACACTTCACTAATAAAATATATATATCAAGCATACAAACAAACCTTCTTATTTTGAAATCGCTACTTGGTGATGAAATCAAATGTCGCGAGATTAAGACAAGAAGGGGCTAGGATAAAACAAGTGGAAAATTTACGTTGATGACCTACTTAATATACTTATGCCCTGGTGCAAGCTCCCACACATAATCATGGGCATGCCCTCCAAGGATCTCGAGTGAGTTTATCCAATGTCGATTCTAGGAAATGTTAAGACTTTCCCCTCCATAGTCACCTTGCACAAAGACCCTAAAGAGATAGGATACTAAGGTTACCAATAAAAACAATGATGCCTGGGGAAGTAGTTGACAGTCTAATATACACACAAGGGCAGTGTATCTAAGCCCAAAATCTCCTTGAGAAGGTCTGCATAGGATTTTCTTCTCAAGTGACCCCCAATAATATGCGAATTTACTACACTAGTACCAACAAAGTAGGGTTATTAACTATGTTAGCCTTAATGCGACCTAGTGATTGACCCTTGTGTTAGAAGGGCTTCTTAGGACAAAATGTAGTAAGTGTATTTAACTCTCCCTATCACAAGATACTATTGTGTGTTTTGATGCTTTGGAGAGTATTCCTCACAACCTATTCCAAAGCGCTATCCCTAGCTAATGTTGGTGTATAAGAGTTCTAGAAAATAAAAGTTACTAGATAGATTTTAAAATTACGTTGAATTTTAATGCTTGTTGTTTAACTCAAAAAAGAAGAGGAGATGAAACTGATGAAGTACTTGACCTTGACTCAACAATATGTAAAGAGAGATGAGTTGAAATATTTTTGTTCAAAGAACTCTAACTACATAAGAGAGAATGTTTTCTTTTTCTAGAATACAACAAGTATCAAAACACAATTCCTTCAATATTTGAACAAACTTAATGCCAAACAGTCAAAACTATCAAATTTTCCAATTTTCTCTTTTTAAACAAACACTTGAATGCAAAATGTTTTTTGTAAACACTACAAATTTCAATTATTTTTCTTTGCAAATAAGAAATAGAGATTTGAACCAAGGAAAAAGAAAAGTTGTTTAAGAAAATGAATGAACTCATAACACAATTTCCCAAACTCAACTCATAATGCAACCAAAAATATAAAAGCAAGAAAACTCATTTGTCTAATGAAATCAAAAAATCATTTTCTAATCAACAACAATCCAAAACTCACAAAAAATCATTAACAACTTATCTCACAAGCACTCAAGGATGAAACCCAGAGATTATAACCTTGCAGAAATAAGTGAAAGACAGAATTGTAAAAGATTATAAGAAATATTCTCAACACTTGAGAAATGATCAAATTCAGATTAAAAATTGCAAACCAAGCTGTGAATAAGCACCCAACAGGACCAAAACGTCATCCCAAGAAATAATAAAAAATATGGACAAAGAGGAAAAATTAACTATCACTCAATCTTTTTTTTCAGGAATCATGGTAGGCAGTAGAAGGAAACAATGTGATGATCAAGGATCATCGCAGAAGTGAGAAATACATAGTGTGATGTCATTGCACTATGTATTTGTCACTACCTACGATGATCCTTGATCATCACACTGTTTCCTTCTGCTGCCTACGATGATTCCTGAAGAAATACATAGTGCGACGTTGTCGCACTATTTTTCACAGCAGGGTGCGACGATGACTAAAAATGAAGGGAAAATGAACAAAGGACAATATTTCCCAATGAACTTTCAACACCAGGGAGACAACATGGATCACCCAATGACTCAGAGAATGGAAAATCAGCCAAAAACAGGCAAGCCAAAAGAAAAAAGGAATCAAAGACCAAAAGAGGACGATCCCCAGTGGAGTCTCCAATTTTGTTATCGAAAAAATCGGTAAGTGTTGATACAAACTAATATCCATAACCTCAACAAGAAACTAGAAAAAAACATAGAAGAATACAAGCTTCTCCTTAAATTTCATTTTAATGTAAACTAGTTCAATGAGGGATGAATGACATACCGTTTAAATGCCATTTGATCCTTTCTAGTGTCTTCCTTTCTCTATCCTTGGATTTGCGGGATGTTGAACCTATTAAGAAGAAAAAACCAACAAATAGAGAGAACAATGATATATATATTCCAATGAAACCTATGCATAAGATCAAGGAGTTATACAATAAAAATGGAGACACTTTTATAGGGAAGAAATGTATTACTACATTATATCGATGAAAGTGGAGAATACAACCTATGCCTTGATGTTGAAAGGTCCCTTCCAATGTCCCTTTGATTCAACACACACACATTTTCTCCATTTATTTTGATGAAGAGTATTCACAACTTGACTTGGAAAGCTAAAGAAAATTTATCACAAGTACAATCTTCAAAAAAATTATTCATGCATAAGCTATCCTAGCCTTTCCCATGATATATCCCTCTGTATATAGAGTGAAGAGGGAGGGATGAAGATATTAGGATGACCCCACTAAATCAGAGAAGCGGGTGAGATCCAAACCATTCGGAGGCCACCTCATCCTTCTGGAGATTCCATTATAGAACCTTCGATAATTTCACCTTTTTCCTTTGCGTAAGCATCGTCACACCCTAAACACAAGAATCATGTGACAATGTCGCATTCCACTATGGTGCAACATGCAACAATAAAGCATCATTGTACCCTTAACATAAGGTGTGATGATCTTCTTTGGTATGGTTTTAAGAAAGGAGAGATGATTTTATTTCCCAGGGATAAAGTCTTATTTCTTCAGTAGCTTCAGGGAACAAAGTAACAAGAAATACACATATCATCCCGATTGATTCTGAGGGTGACCAAAATAATTTGCCAAAGGTGTATAAGAGTGGCACTCTTTGGGTAGGGAGTCACCACATGTATGTACAAGTAGAGAAGGACCCAGATCAACAATGGTTGCCAGCTTGCAGTCTGTGATTGGATGAAGAAGGGATTATGGGCCATGTATGGTCGATTGGGATAGTGGTGTAATATTCCTAGCGAGGCGAGCCATGAAGAAAAAACCAAAAATACACAATATATATGAGGATGAAGAAGAAGGATAGGCAACAAAAAGAGGAAAGGACCAAGTCAAGACAACTCGATAGAAAACACCACACATAGACAGGAATCACAAAGAACTAGAGACAAAGATATTTGTTCCACAATGGAAAAAGTTCAAGGCCATAAAGGAAGTGGTTATCTAAGATTTGATAGAGGAATATTTGGAGAAGATAGGTGACCAAGTGAAATAATTCATTGATGACACATTTCAACGCGCATCACAAAAACATGAAGAGATGAAAAAATGTATGCAGGAATATATGGTATAATTGTGATAGTTATTAGAAGCAACAAACATCGCACTAGGGTGATAGATAGAGGAGGAATTTGTAAAAAGTACTAAAACGACTGGGGAGGAAGTTCTAACAATATATTAGTCCTTAGTAGTCATAGGTGAATGATGACTGATCAAGCTAGAAATAGAGGTGGTAGAGTTCCCCATGATAGAGATGTAGGAATAGGAAAGGGCACTAGGTCACATTGACTTAATGCTATCACAACTTCCAATAGATGTATCATGGGAATTACATATGAGGGCAACACAAGAGATGAAATCATTCATAGAGAAGACATCGAGCGAGTTTTTTAAGGTTACTAATGAGAACTTAGCCTTGGTGTTATCACTGAAATTACATCCATAAAATGGTTATAGGAATCGGCATCTCAAACATCTATTAGTTCATCCATGGACCAAAAATTCATTTCAAAGGTCCAAAACTATACAACCATTAACAAAATCGCCATGTTCTATTACTACGGTGAGCATGCACCCTAAGCCATTCGAGAACCATCATAAAAGAACCATGCGCTTGATGTGTTATTTGTGGATGCAAAAAGCCGCAACCCTCAAAGTGACACATTTATGATATTGGTTGTACTTCACCCACTTATGGTTCAGCTTCGAAGTCAATTTGACACCCAAATCTTGGTTGAATCCAATTGATTTGGTCAAATACCTAAGGGTTCCCTAAAGGGCCCTTGTTCACACTAAAGCTGGTTGAATAATTCCTCAAAGCTATGCTATAAAAAGAGACCATGGGTGCACTACATTTTCAAAGGGAATTCATTTGTATTGTTATGCCGCCTATATTCTCTTGGAGGATCCTCTTTCCTTGTCAGGTAGCCACAAGCACCATTAGATTTTATCAATTCACACATCACCTCTTGAGTGAATGAGCAGGATTCTTTCACCATTTCTTTCAAGTTTGCTAGTTGTAAGAAGAGATCAATCATTTGGGGTTCAAGATCCCTCCCTTGGAGGAAAAGGGGACCCATAAGTCTCCCTTCTCTTTGGTGTTTTTCTTTCCACTCTTCTAATCCTTTCCATTGGTTTAGATGTTGTTTTATTTCTTGTTCTAATGTCTTTATGCACTCCAGTTTAGTTTCTTTTGTTGTTCTTAGCTTAGTATTTTGTTTTATATCATATTATTGATGAACAACTCTTGCATTCACTTGTTGTCTTGCACAGCTAGCCAAAATGAGCTGTAAAAGCATCTCTATTTTGCTCACTTATGTGACAAAAGAAGTCTATGATTAACAGCTTCATTGGGGAAAGGTATCAATTTACTTTCCCATTTTAGGTTGTACATCTCTTCCTTTTTTTCTTTAACTTGTAGGAACCATAACCAGCCCAACCCGACCTACAGGAAGCCAAATTCAAAACTGAGTTGAAGGAATTTCATCCAAATTTTCTTCCATTAGATGTACCAGTCATGCGTAGGTTTTTTGACCAACAAGCGTGTCTTCAACTCACATGCACCAAACCCATTGTATTTCTCAACGCCATTATCAGTCATTGTTAATTTGTGCATTGGCACCCAATTGCCTCTGTCTGTGCGACCAGCACTTTTGTCTAGAAAATCAAATATTGTAAGGATTTTTATGATTTGTTGAAGGCCCATAGCCTTCTTAAACTTGACTCCGTGCACATTGTAATATGCACCTCACTTAGTTTCCCTCTCCATATAAAGGGATTAGTAAAAAATAGACACTTGGGGGGTTAAAATCATTATTTTTCCCTCTTTTTTCTTTCATGTTGCCACATGGGTGGCTTGCTTTGACTAAAGATAAGTTAGAATCATTTTACATCACATATAAACTTGCATTGGGACCATAAATTGGATATCCAATCATTGAGTATTCTCTTCTCTCGTGGCCCAAAGCAATCTTGAGAATGAGAGAGATTGAGGGAAAATTTCATGTTCCTTAAAAAGACAAAATCTTTGGGAGAGGACAAATCCCCTCGGGACTCCCTCTTAGTTTATTTTTAAAACCCATCTTAAAATTGTAAGGGGCCCATACATTCCCACATGCACATTGGGATAGTTTTTGAAATTTTACTTTCTTAGATTAACTCACTAAGAAAGTTTAAAGGTTTTTTAATAATGGGCCCATACATGCCCACATGTCCACAAGCTAGGATAGTTTCAAAGCTTTCTTAGATTAAATCACAATGGGGAGTTAAAGGATTGGTAAGGACCCACATGTCCACATGTTAGTTTCCTAGGGACTTTAAAATTCCCAAGGTTGTACCAATGACATAGTAACTTGGGTAATCAACACTTGTAAGGACCAAGTGAAGTCCACATGCAACAAGGTGACACCTAAATTGTTAAATTGTTTACACTTTCATTTGTTCACACACAAAGTTCACCAATCTCTCACATAGTTTTTTCTAGAAATCCTGGAGGTTGAAGTAATTTTCCTCCAGCAGTTTCTGAAACTCCCCACCCTTTTTCTTGACAAGAGACTCTGCTCCACTTAATTTCAGCGAGGTTGGTTCACACCCCCAGTATCTCAAACAATCACACCTAAAAACAAAAACTCACTGGTTTTCCTCCACAGGAGGTGCCAAACAAAAATTTTTAGTCTAGGTAGGTAGGATCTTGGGGATGGGCATCTAAATAAATCCCAGGATTATCTGGTTCTCACATCTGTCAAACATAGAAGTTGACAAAAGGGGAACTTTCAAATCCCTCAAGTCAAGTGTTCCCACCACCATAAGGTATATGGAGATACCCATGAAGGGGTGAAAGCCGAGGTCCAGTTGTTAAATGCGTCCCCAGCAGGCACCCACCTCTTGGGCCGAGATCAACCCATTGACCCATTTAGGGCTGAAAATCAAATGTGGCACTTTGATGAGGTACCTAGTAGTAGAAATTTGGGACATCTACCAGTTGGAAATTGTGGTCTTCAATTTGCACCTTGATCGGTGTAATGTGGGCATTGGGAAATATCACCCGACTCTTCGGGATATGCACCCTCTACCCCTCAGTATAATTGATTACTTCATCCTTCACTGGGTCCTCTTAGTGGCTTAGGACCCACTGGCCAAGGTGTTATTTGATGGTCTAGTGCTATTTGAGAGGAAGGGGCCGTTACATATTTAGGACACAAGAATTTGTTTTCTTTGTTCTCCCATGTGAACAAACTCCACTATCCACATGTATGTTTCTTTATCAATTAATTTATGTATGATTCCCTTGTGATTACATGAAATTGTGAGAAATATATTGTGAAGATTAAAGAAATTATAACCAAAGGCTCTTGTTCATTTATTGCTCTCATCACCATTTCACACACATTCACTCAGCTAATCGGACATCGCCGGGGACCCACAAAATCCCTATCGTCCTAGATGCTTGCTAAATCTCCCTCCTCTTCTGGGGGGAGTTCCTAGTCTTTCCCATTCATCGAGTTCACCTTCTCACACCCTTGTGGGTGATACTGTCTTGAGATCATCTTTGCTCGGTTCCACATTAGTGGGTCCCACTTCCCAAGGTCAACTGTCCACTCGCTTTCCTTTACAAAGAAGTAGGGGGAAAACTTCTTGTCAAGGGGGAAGTACCAATCCACTTAGTCCCCCTCAAGGGTTAGGTTGAAAAAACACTCACACCATGGATGGAATTAAACCTGCACTTACTACCTCGAGGATGCACCATGCAGCTTCCCTCAACTTATCTTGGATCTAACTAAACTCTGCTTGATCCCTGTATTACACAACCCCACTTGCCTATGATGCCCACCAAACTTCCTTCGGACATCCCAAGTTTGAAGGAAAAGTGGGAGAAAACCCAACAATATCATGACATTTCACTTACGATTCTCTTCAAACAACATCATGGATGATTTCGGCGATTAAGGTTATTTCAACACACACTCAACGACCCATCAACCAAATTGGTATGTAGAGAAAAATATGGGTCCCATGCTTGACCTTTGAATCTTTGCCAAAGCTTTTTTGACCTTATTTCAACTACAAATTCTCAGCGAAAATGGTCTCGAGGAACTACTCTCGAGTTTAAACAAACCTGCATGCACATCGTGACCACATTAGCAGATAAGTCAGCGGTAGTCTCTACAAGGAAACCACCCACAACGATGTCTCAATTAAGTTCTCTCAATCCTTTGTTCCCTCCTTTCCAAAGAATGTGGCTACCACCTTCCCCAATCTAAATGGGGAATTCCATTACCAAGACCAACAATTCCGAACTCATTTATACGTAGGGATACTTAGATCTGATTACTACGTGCAGGGCCCGTGCCATTCAGCTAGGAAAAACCTTGGATGTCTCACTCCATGGATGGATTGATTGGTACCATGACGCACCACAATCATACCCCCACAACCAACTACATTATGGTACACCTCCATATCAATGAGTGTGAATCACTTACTATCCCACCCCCTTATCAACAACCATACCTTGTTCCCTTCCCTCCACCCATAGAGTGGACCCTGGTCGGTTATCAACAACCATACCTTGTTTCCCTTCCTCCACCCATAAGTGGACCCTCGTCGGCACCCATTACACACCCGGTTATTCAACCTAATTCCAGGAACCCCTCTACTCCTACTTATACCCTAAACACTAGTGAAAGTACCACGCCTTCTTATGTACCTTACGGATCATTACCACAACATAATCTGTACTTCCCATTTCCCAGTCCCCCCCAACCCATTGCTTCTCCACAAGGGAAACCACATGTTGGGGTCAACTTTGTTCAACCCTCTCCCTTTTAGCAAGCCCACCATTTTGAACAACTGAATACAGAAAATCCGACCCATCCATCGAATAATTCCAAAAAAAAAGGCAAGAACCAAAACAATAATAATCCATGACCAGGAGGAAACCACCCCCCACAGAACCAACCTGTTGGGGGAAACCAGAATCCTCAAGGGAGCAATAATAAAAAACATCAAGGAAAGAATAACAATAATTTTCGGACAAACTTCCCTTGTGCCCTTTGCAGTGAATATGGACATTATACTCACCATTGTCCCCAAATTGATGACTTTAAATGGATGAAAGACTCTGTAAATGGAGCATGTCCCCCATCACTGCCTTCTCCTCAGCAGGCCCCACACAAATATGTGCAAAAGCCACCCCTAGTCGTACTACAAAACACCATTCCACACCAAGGGGTGATGAACACTCAACAGGAGATACATCCCGCCCCACCCCAGATGGGACAATATCCCAATCCTGGCAATCCTGCAAATCACACTATCCTCCTCACTAGAAAGGAAGAAGTTCTTCTACAAACACACAATCGTCAATACAACGCTCCCCTTGAATCTTCTCCCACCACCTCGGAAGCACCCCCAATCACAACTAGACCCCCTTTGATGATTCCTCACCCTGGTACTGAAACACCCTTTTGTATTCCTCACATCCCATTACGCAGGAATGTCCACAACCCTTAGGTTAGGGCGGCTCATAATTATATCCTGGTCGATGACTTGGCACAATCTCCTTTTGCCATGTCAGTCTTAGAAGTCCTTCAAACTTATCCCACTCATTGGAAATCATTACTTTCTACCTTGGGGGAAGTTGACCCTATCGATACCCGCCTCATCACATTTGATCTCGATAGTGGAGAGCCCTGCCTCCGCGCTCTCGTTGCTTTTCAAATACTAGTTAAAATCTAGAACATCATAGTTCATCGATGCATTATTGATAAAGGTGCATCCACATGCATCATGTCCAAATCCGTATGGCATAAAATTGTCTCCCCTATGCTCATACCACCTGCCATCACCTTAAGAGATTATGATGGATGACCATCTTCTCCTGAAGGGCTCTTCCAAAATGTCCCCATCGAACTTGGGGGCAAAACAATTCTTATTGACATTGAGGTTATCAATGCCCCACTTGATTACAATATCTTGTTTGGTCGTAGCTACATGTACGCTATGAAGGAAGTTGCCTCTTATGTGTTTCGAACCATGATGTTCACCCATAACGGGAAGATCATCACCATTGATCAAGTTTCACATTATGAGCCTAACCCTTCTGCCAACATTGATAACATCCTCCCTTTCATCCACACTAATCATGATACTTACCCACTCATCGAGATGGGCCCTAGAATTTCCAAAGACCCATACTTGCTAGGGACATACCATGGAGAACCACCGCTCATCCATCCTTCATCACAGGTATGTGTCATTTCATCCAACGGAAATGAAACTAGAGATACCCTTCCTCCCAATGAGGCTTCTCTTATATCTGACATCCCACCAATCGCAGAGCTTCTTCCTCAGGAATTCCCTGAAAACTCTCCATCTCCCCCCGTTCTTGATTACACCTTACCTCAGGGTCACATACCGACTTGGGAAACAATCCCCCAAGACCTTACTCGAATTCCCTTCTTTTACCCCCCACCAAGCATACAACCTCCCCAGGTAGCCGCAATGCTTACCCTCCCCAATATGGTGTTGGTCATTCCAGTTTGGTATCTACATCCCCCTGCGATGGTACCTCAATCATCCCTCCCTCCCCAAACAGAAGGAATCCCGATGCAGATTCCAGTACCTACTCCTACTGGACCACCCCCACCCCCACTTACTAACACAACCGCTACAACTGGGGGTAGATAGAAGAATAAAGAGCCCATCGCTCCCCTTCCTCCTCGCGTCCAACCTTTGTGTGCTCTATGCGAGTAGCATGGACACACCACCAACAAATGCCCATCTCTACCTGAGCTACGCACCAACATCACTCATTTCTTCATCCAATACTGCCGCTATTTCCCCTAACACAAGTAGCAAAGGACTACGAACCAATTTCGCATGTGCCATCTGTTTCGAGTATGGCCATTACACACACCATTGTCTGACGTTACCTCAATATCGGTAAACTATAACGGATGTACGCTAAAGATTTAATAAAGAAACCACTCCATGCACATCATCTCAAACACATGTCACCGACATTAATTATGTCATGACCTCAGTCAACAAACATATGAGATTCCCTTGCTCTCTCTGCGAATCATTAGATCATTTCAAGTACCAATTTCCTATGATCATTGAATACAGGTGTCACCAAATGGCCCTGATTCAAAATCCTATACCCCAACTGACATAATCAGTGAATACCTCTACTCCATCACCAGAGGTTATTCATATCCTTTCTCTTGAACCTGAGGCACTCCCTACTCCTCCATGGTTCTTGGATTATTTATACGAGGATTTACCCCCAAATCCCCCTAATTCTCCAGTTCATTTCCCCACAGAAATTTTACGCCCAACTACCATTTTTAACCCACAGTATCTCGATATTTGGTTTATGTCGAGTGAACCATCACAATCCCCTTGTGTCACCCCCCCTTCTTCTTTACCACCAGTAGACAACCCCATAGTGACAACCACCAATGTCATTCCTCTAAATCCCCTATATTCTTGACAGTTCCACTGCGACAAACACATCCTCGAGGAGTTAACTACCCCCGATTGCCTATGGGATGGGCTCCACCATAGAGCGCTCTTTCTTTCACAGGAAGCCTTCGTGCCTCCTAACCAAAACCCCATATACGCAGTCGAAACCAAATATTTTCTCCCATCCGGGCATATAGATTGGTTCAATAACCCTATCACTGCCCCCGACGATTTTGAAGAAGGTAATATGGCCAACATTTCCCCCACCGTCAAAATCAATATTTCCATCAAACCTGGAGTCATAGAGGAAATCACCATTGGCAACGCATGATCTCCTGATGAAATTATCACCTACAAATCTCTCTTCCAACAATACCAGGACATTTTTTCCTGGTCATACACAGAGATGCCTGCCCTTGATCCCTCCATTGTCGAACATCATATAGACACCTGGCCTGATATCACACCTGTCCGCCAAAAGCAATGTCCTCTCCACCCATCAAAAGAAGTGGCCATCAAGGCCGAGATTGACAAATTACGCATTGTTGGGTTCATCTATCCCATCGCCTATACGTCATGGGTCTCCAACCCCGTCCCTGTGAACAAAAAATAGGGAAATATCCATTTCTGTATGGAATTTCATGATCTCAATCATCCCTATCCCAAAGACAAATTTCCAAAGCCCTTTATCGACCAAATTATCGATGATTGTGCCAGTCATGAGGCTCTGTCCTTCCTGGATGTTTTCTCTGGCTACAACCAAATTCAAATTCACCAAGCCGATTAGTACAAAACCGCATTCACTACCCCTTGGGGTAATTTTGCATATCGTGTCATGCCTTTTGGCCTCAAGAATGCTGGCACAACTTTCCAACAGGATATGACATACATTTTTTTACGATCTGGCTCATATCATCCTCGCATACTTGGATGACCTCACAGCTCGATCCAAGAAACACACTCATCATCTTGATGATTTACTAATCATCTTCCAAAGGTGTTGTCAATACAACATCCACTTGAACCCCCTCAAGTGCGTGTTCTGCATCACTGCAAGTCACCTCCTTGGGTTCATCGTTCCCCAATGTGGAATTACCGTGGATCCCCTCAAGGTCCAAGCCATCACAAAAATTCCACCCCCTCAGAATTTACGCCAATTGCAGAGCCTACAGGGAAAAGCTAACTTCCTACGACACTTTGTTCTCGATTACACCACTCGTGCACACAGATTCCTTCATTTTTTATGCCACAACATCCCATTCCAATGGGATGAACATGCCCAAACTTCTTTTGATGATCTTAAAGTGGCACTTTCCAATTCCTTGTTGATTAGTCCAGTCGACTATAACCATGACTATATCCTCTACATATCAGCCTCAACCATCTTAGTAGTAGAAGTTCTCATCCAAAAAGGGGATGATGATCGTGAGCATGTAATTTACTACATTAGTAAAAATATTTCAGGGACACCTTTGAAATACAATCATGAAGAGAAGCTTGCCCTTACAATTGTCCTCGCAGTATAGAAACTATGCCATTACATTCTGCTTCGAACCACCAAAGTCGTAGGAGATTCCAACCCCATGCAATACTTGCTCAGTCACTGGAAAATCAACAGGAATTTTTCTCGATGGATCATTATCCTTCAGGAGTATGACCTCGACTTTTCAACACCCAAGACAAAGAAATCCCTTGTCCTCACCGAACTCATTACAACATTTCCCTCAGATACTACCAGTTCTCCCGTCAATACCGATTTCCCTGACGAACATCTCTTTTTCATCCCCTTAGATGATCCTTTGTATGGCGATCTTCTCGTCTACCTCCAAACACAGAAATTTGGAAACCACCTCTTCCAGGACGATTGTCGACGTATTCGTTATCAGGCCTTCCGCTACCTCCTTATCAGTGATATTTTATATCGGCAAGGGGTCGACATGGTACTCCGTCAAATTTTGATTATCGACGAGGCCGATAGAGTCTTGAACGACTGCCACAATGACGCTTGAATATAGATTAGACATCATCAAAAAACACTAAAAAACATCAAGATACCAGTACGCATACATAATTCATCAACAGTCTATCACAACACATATATTAGACAACATCAAAAAACATCAACACATGTGAACACCACAAAGATCCCAAAATGTATATCCATATGTATATATATATATATCAGTCAATGTGCCATCAGTGTTTACAAAAAATAGTACATCGAGTACAACATCCATAGGTAGGTGAACCACCTCACCCCTATAGATACAAAAACGATGCCACCTCACCATATACAAAATGGGATCACCAGCCTATATAAAATATACAAAAATACATATATAGAGGCCATCATGGCACCTTTAGAGAATCACCACCTGGACCCCTCTCTAGAGGAGGTACCCCACCAACTATCGGTCCCTCAGGTCCTGGAGGTAGTCGCCCAGTCATCATCACAGCTTCTACAGTCACTCTCTGAACCACGGTTTTCCACACCACCAAAACACCCACACACTTCTCTAGGACTCCCTCATCCTAGATCTGTGACCACATGCCCTCAGGCACTCCTTGTAGTACTACCTCCAAGTGATAGAGAATATCCTCAAACTCTCCCCCGACCTCTGTCAGAGGAGCATGAGAAGGCCTTGCCCCAAGGTCATCAAAATGACATCTCCTTCCTACTCTCTCATCCTCAATGGGCCTCACCCTAGCATCATCCCGTCATCATCTCTCTCCTACCTGTGGCTCTCCCCGCAGAGGTATCACCATCCCTTGACAATTCGACGCTCTAACCAACTTAACCTCATGCCCGCGATGTCCCACATCTTCACACACAACAAAAAAATCATAGCATCAACATCCATCCAATAAAAAATATGTGCTATATTATCTAAATATCAAATCATCAAACAAAATACATCCACATACCTCTCTAGTCGAAAACCTCGCCTGAGGGAAGCCCCATCTCTGGATCCTCCCAGAAGTCAACCCCACTTTACGAAAACTAGAGGATAATCTGTGGCATTTGACACCACACCCGTGCAACCTCATCCATAAAATAATGGCCACCCTCCCCACCACCGTGACAAACCAATATCATCATCCACCGCCTCAGTCACGGCTCTCACACACTTGGTGCGCCCAAAAGAACTCTAGGGCACAACATCGACACCTCTCCAAAAACCATGCCACCAAGATAGACCCAAAGGGAAACTTCCTTGAGTCAACAACATGACACCTATCAAGCTGCCCTATGATCTCGTGCATCATCAAGCCCCAGGAAAAATTCTCACCCGCTAGTGCCCTCTCCATGATCCTCAACTGACCTCCACTGATCCATCGAGTTGCGAGAGACCCGTAGACTTTCATAATCATCTCTTCCACGCAATGATGAATAAGGGTGTCCATCTCCCCAATAATCACCACAAATCTTGACATAAAGTTCTCCCCCATACAATACCTCTGGGCTAAGACAACCAACTGCCCATCCCCAGGTACTATGGGCTCTGCTGGTAATGGGGTTCCCCGAAAAGGGAGCCCTGTTAGAAAATATGCATCCTCCACTATAGTGAAGGCTAGATTCTCACCCCGAACCATAAAGAAATGCAGATCCATACTCCACATCCTAATCATGAACTACAAGAGATACTCTTATGCCCACACTAGCGAACACTCAAAAGACTTCAACATCCCACAAGCTACCAAAGTGTCCCCGACCGCCGACTCCTCATCCCTCACTGCCTCCCTCAGGCGTGCCCAATATCTCTCTCTCCAATGAACTAGAATCATCCCAACAATCACCTGCATCCACATGTACAACACTCGATCAACCATCACAACCCATAAAAATATCAAAATCTCCAAAAACAACAATTTTTTACACCCTTTAGCTTTGCCTCAAAAGCATAGCTTTTTCCTCCACAGGCACGCACACATGTGCGCCTATTCATTCCCCAGTTGCACATGAGTGCGTGACTGATTGTCCATACAGAGGCACATTCATGCATCCCTGTCACACACACAAACGTGCATCATCGCGCGACTTCTCACTCCATAGTTGTGCACGCATGTGCAACTGTCAGGGGCACAGACGCACATCTTGTGTGCACCTGTTTTCCCCATTTGAGCGCCCCCATGCATGGTTTTCCCAATTATAGCCATGCACTCATGCGCAGGAAACTCTCGATCGCCCGTGCATTGGGGGGCCCACTCTCACAAAACCCCTTGTACAGCAGTCCGTACAAGCCCTACCCAAAAACAAAACCCTAACTACTGTACAGGAGGATATGAAAACTAACCTGAAACTCACGGATCCTGAATTGACTGCCTCAATCTCCTGGAATCTCCCAACCTCCTCTAAAATCGCTCATCCACTCAATAAGACAACAGGTACAAATGAGGTGGCATTGTGGGCCCTACAGCTATATATAGTCCATTTTGCCAAAACTTCCATGCCCAATTCCAGGAACTTAGGGCATCCGTTTTTCGATACGTCTTCAGCCATGGGATGAGAATCCTGCCACCTACACCATTCCATTTCCCGAGAATATTTCCATCCTTAGCCCCCAGGAGGCATTTTTCTCATGTTACACTCAGGTATGCATGCTTACATTTACACATTATTGAATAACTATTATATGATCTTTCTCTTCAAATATTGTTCACGTCGGGTATTCGGTTTTCATGTGTGCAGGTACTTGATCATTATACATCAGAAATATCCCTTCAGGTATATCATCGATACTGGCATATAGTCATTCCCTCTTAATATCAAATTTCATCTCCCAGTCACACCCCCCAATATTTGCCTCTAGGATCCCCATATCTGGCTCTGCAGTACTGTCACCTCCGCTGCATTTTGGTACTATTACCCGATAGAACTTTCCCCCACATGAGTTGTCCCATTCATAGTCCCCCTTGGCACTTTGACACTTATGCTATTTTCACCCTTTAGGGATGGGAGTCCTGATAGTCTTACGCATCATCGAGAACCAACCACATACTCCTTCTCCTCATTTTTCTAGCCTACCCAATGGACTCCCAGGTTACTTCATCATGGTTCTATTTTGACTACACCTCCGTAGCATCATTAACCATCCATTTCATCCACCGTTAGTTTTCCCATCTGCAGATTTCCCTCTGTACATTTCCCTAATATAGAAACCCACCTATGGGGCCCCAACCCTCCACTTGTACCTCCACTTATTTTCCAAGCTAGTTGCGTCATCATCGGCCAAGCCATGTTACACTCAGGACCCATTTTTGTATCTGCACAGTTATCCCAACTCATTCTTTATTATTTTAGTAATTGTACAAACACTTTTCCCCGCATTTACATAGATTTATGTTGTCTCCTTTAGAGACCTTCCTTTTCTAGCAAGGCAACCCTTGTCGCCCTTGGTTGGTACATTTTTCACTTCCTCTCATCACTGACATTATCCATAAACCTCGAGTATCTTACAAGTCCATACACCTTTTTTATCTCTATGTTTGTCCACTTTGTCATGCCTCTGGCCCAATTTACCCTCGTCTAGTCATCCCCCTGAGGCTAGATTCAGTTTCACGGTTGATACCACTTTACATATCTCCCCAACCAAGGGCAGTCTTGAGTCTCACCACTCCTGGACTTCGTCCATGTTACTCATCAGTTTCTAATTTTATCCAATGGATTTCATGAATCCCTCTGCTTCTCGAAGTTGCATCTCCCTTTATGTCGACATCAACACAGTTTCCATATGGGAGACAGTATCTTAACCCTCATTACCTTTACAATGAGGAGTCTCGGACGACACAGAGAGAACCATCATTACTCTCTGTTGTCATTGACCCCCACCACATTCGACTTCAACACTTTCTCATGTTGCAGTGGGTCTTACTTTGCAACTATTGCAGTTGCTTTTATATTTGTTGAAGACCACTGAAAATTGTTAGGCCATCAATGCCTTCGAATCCCCGACACATTTTATAGGTGCTATCGCCTCTTTTCAGAGTTTATTCACCATCAAAATTGTCCTCTTCTATTATCAACACACCCCTGAGGGAACTACAGTCATCTACACCAACACACTTCTTTAGTTACTATATTACACATTTTTGAGTTACATGACATGAGCATGGGGCATGCCCACCTCGTTTGTACACAGTTTTATTTTTCACACCTTGCTAAAGGTTTGGGTCCTACAGGTTCCCCTCTCCCTCCACAGGATCTCTCTTGACACTCTCCCCATCACTCTTCCTTACAATGGTACTCTCTGTAGAAGAAACATTGATGAATTTCGGTTATATGTATGCTCCTAATCTCATACATCAGGGGGAATCTGTTATCACTGAAATTTCATCCGCAAATGGTTACAGGAATCCAACATCTCCAAACATCTATTATTTCATCCATGGACCAAAAAATATATTTCCAAAAGGTCAAAAATTATACAACCAGTAACAAAATCAGAATGCGCTACTACTACAGAGGGAGCACGTGCACCTGCGCCATTCAAAACTATCAGAAAATTGCACATGTGCACGATGCACGACTGTGGATGCAAAAAACCGTGCACCCCTCAGAACGATGCATTCATGATATTGGTCGACCTTCCACCAACTTCTGGTTCAACTTCCCAGTCGATTTGACACCCAAATCTCAGTTGAATTTGACTGGGGGGCTGGTCAAAGACCTAAGGGTGCCCTAAAGGGCCCCTTGTTCACACTAAAGCTGGTTGAATAATGCCTCAAATCTATGCTATAAAAAGAGGCCATGGGTGCACTACATTTTCAAGGAATTCATTTGTATTATTATGCTTCCTATATTCTCTTGGAGGATCCTCTTTCCTTGTCAAGAGTATACAAGAACCATTCCATTTTAATTATTCACATCACCTCTTGAGTGAATGAGCTTGGGATTCTTTCACCATTTCTTTCAAGTTTTCTAGTTGTAATAAGAGCTCAATCTTTGGGGGTTCAAGAGCCCTCCCTTGGAAGAAGAGCGGACCCATAAGTCTCCCTTTCTCTTTGGTGTTTTCTTTCCACTAATACAATCCTCTCCATTGGTGGCATGAATGTTGTTTATTTCTTGTTCTAATGTCCTTATGCACTCTAGTTTAGTTTCTTTTATTGTTCTTAGCTTAGTATTTTGTTTATATCATATGCTTGATGTTTCTAACTCTTGCATTCACTGTTGTCTTTCCTAGATAACCCAACTGGGCTTGTAAGAATCTCTATTTTGCTCATTTAGGTGAAAAAAGAGACGAAACACTTGGATATGGAATTCAACAAAGTTAAACATGAGCATGATCAGGCCACACAAAAGGTTGAAAGAATGCAGCATGAAATCAAGAAGGTATACCAAGAACTCTTGGAGGATTAGATAGAGAAGGAGGCCTCAATCGAAGAAAAAGTAACAAAGATAAGTGAATCCATTTAGGTATTTCATGCACGAATAGTCGACCTAGAATAATGTATGACACCGAGCACTCCACCTGAAGAAAGGGAGAAAAGGGAGAAAACAATGACAACAATGATGGACAACATAAAGATTCTAGAAGTAGAACATGATCAACATTATACATAAACCATGGGGGTCTGGACACAATTCACTAAAGATAAGGAGCAACAAGATATCATCCAAAAGATCCAAGTTGCGTAGGAAAAGGAAAAACAGTTCAAAGAAATTATGAGCACATTACCACTAATAGAGGTGGTAACAACAATGAATGAGAATAGAAAGTTGTATTCAGAAATGAATCAGCTAAGGGAGGAGTAGCAATCTTGCACACAACAGATAGAATTACTACAGGATGAAGAATACAAAGTGATAGAGGCCTTAGCAGCAATTCAAGGTATATCAAATAAGAAACTGATGAAAGTGTTGAGAAGATGCAGGCTCAGATCACTGCAGAAATAGTTGACGAAAATTTGCAAAAGGAAATAGAGGTAAAGGAGAAGGCCATGACAATGAAGGAGTCCTTCAAAAAAATCTTGGCACATTGGAAGAAGGCCTGAGTGGATCGGGATGAGCCACAGGTGAGTGTTGGGGGCTTGTTGAATAGGAATGTTGGTTAAGTTTTGGGATCTATTACAGAATGAGTCAAAGAAGAAAAGATAATTAGAATATGGAACAGAGTGTGTGACGGGAGCAGAATTTAAGGATTCAAAGCTCATGCAAGGAGGAAGTGTGACATAGCGATGCAAAAAAGGTGGAATGTAGTTAGGATTTTGGGACATTTTTTCGAATTTGTAATTGGATTAGCCCTATTTTAATGTAGAAATATGTAATGGGTTTTGGGTTGAAGGATTTCGACATATGAGAAGTTATTATTTTTTGGGGGGTAATTTGGGTCGAACATTGGAAGAAGTTTTGAGGTATGACGAAGGAGTGAATCTTGAACTGCAACAAAATGACTAGATGGGTTTGGGTAATTTTATTGTTGCATATTTTGTAGTGCAGTGTGCAGCTATAAGAAGATTATCAATGACTAATATAAGAATCCATCCATTATGGAAGTAGCCCAAGTTGGGTGAACCATGTTAAACCTATGGGTCATGATGTATTGTCTTTGCATGTTATGATGTTAATGTTATGGTTCAATGATGATATATTCTCAAGTATGATGAATGTTTTATTCTTGTATGATGTTATGATATCTCTCACTGAAGTAACTAGTAATTGAATGAATGTTAAGTGGGAGAATGTCACAGATAGAATGTATTGAGTGATAATTAGCTATTAACTAATTTAAATTGTGCACATGAGTAGATGGTTAGTAATAACATGTTGAATTTCTCACTTCCCCTCATCACTATAGAACCTTGGTTCCTGTAGCCCTTGTAGATGACTCAGATGAGACTTCACTTACTCGTAGGTGATGCCGAAAGGGATGGTGTCTAAGGGTTTTGTTGGTATATTGATTATTAACTTTGGTTTTATCCACTATGGGTCAATAGATGTCCAAGAGAATCCATATATGCTCATAATTTGATCATATCAAATTATCTCAAAAAATAATTCATTGCATAGATCTAAGCGATATCTTTCCAATGGCCCAAAAATTGCCTCAAACAGAGTTCATATGCAAACGTTATGGCCGGTCAAAGTTGTGGTCAAACATGGAAAAAAGGTCAAATTCAAAGTCAAAGGTGGCATATGTCACCACTAGAAGGGTGAAAAATGTCCTATATATATCGCTCATGATGGTGTCATGTTGATGTTAGCATAGTGATGTGACAACATAACAACGTGCCATGTGTCACCCAGAAATGGAATTTTCAGGGGTCGATTTGGACCAATAAAAATATGACACATGTCATTCGTACGAATGACATGGAAGGAAACAGGTGGACCAGTAATAAATTGACACATGGTAGTCTGTACATACATTTGTTAGACACATCAACAGGATAATCAACATTGACATGGCAAGGGTCATACAGTTCTACCAATGATAGGCTGTCAAGTGGGCCAATCAAATGGTGCCATGTAGCACCTTATAGAAGCCCAAGTTGGGCTAGGTATGAAAATTGTTATGGGATTCGGTGGGTTTTTAAACCCCAACCTCCTATAGAATCTGGAAGAATATTCATTTATACTAACAACTTCATACTAATCCACTAACCAATATGCCAAATATGGAACTTGTTATAACAAACAAGCTATATTATATTTAATATTACATTGACGTCAATTCACGATACAAGTACGGTTGAGAGCCCATGCCTTATTTAAGTCAAGCACACATTCCAAGGTAGACACATATCTTGAGGTGTGCATGAATATCAAGACAAAGTACGAGAGGTACAATACGTATGCATCGATTTATGTGCTAGAGAAAGCCAAGGTTTTGGTGTTGTCTATATTTGCATGCCATGGAGTACCATGTCCACACATAGGCATGCTTATACTCAATTTTCTCGTTTTCTCAAGAGGAGCACGATGGTGATGCTATTTTTGTGCTAAGATGTTTTTTTATGTAAGTCTTAGTCCAGATTTCCATTAATGATCTTCATAGTCTATCGTTTGGCATGTAAAGAGGGTGAAATTGAGCCAGTTCAGAATATGGCCAATATTACACATGTTTTTCTTAGAATTCCGTAAGGGAATTAAACAATAAACTCTATATATGAGTTTGAGAAGTGGAATTGAAGGGTGACTTCAAATTTTTCTTTGTAAGTCCATTTTGTATTGTAATTTTTTACATTTTGAGAGTATGAGAAGCAATCTCACTGTTTAAAGGGAACTCAGAGATGTAGCAAACTCTATCATCAATATTTTTTATATTTGAGTTCTTTTATTTTCTATTGTGTCATTTCACTATTCTTCAAGTTATTCTTGATTTTATGAGATTTTGGATAATAAACACATCATCAATTATTCTGCAAATCACCTCAATATGATCAAGAATTATTCTGAATCAATGTAGATGCTAAAACGAATTTTAAAAAATAAAATAGAAATGGTATCTAAGGATTTTCATATCACATATACAAACACAAATTTGATGAACTAGCTTGTTGAATATGTACTTGAAAGCGATGATCCATGTAAAATGTGAATGGATTAGCTAGTAAATAGAGCCTAAATTTATTTAGGGTGAAGATCATCCCAAGGCCTTATCTTTCCATGCTTGAATAATTTCTTTCAGTGTTAGGTAGCTAGAGAGGTAGTAGGGGGGCCAGAGGTCCCATAGTGATAATAGTGGAGGCCATTCAATGTAAGGTGGACTAGGTCCACTATGTTATTAAATAAGGCCCACTATGGTAGTTAAATATAATAAATGTAAGAGGACTTACTAGACGGTTATACTTCTAGAAGGTTCCTCCTCTAGAATGTTCTTAGGTGGTTGGTATCACTACATAAAGGGGTTCAAGAAATGTAATGGGATACGAAGAGAAGTATTATATTTGTAATTGAAGCTCATTAGGAGGTTTCCTCCTCGAAGAGGCAAGTGAAAAGGAGAGGATCCCTTCCATAATAGGATCCATTGTATGGTGTTTCCCTACCTCAAGAGTTTTCTTATAATAAAGTGGTGGTTTTCTATATTGTTCCATATATCTCATGTGGTGATTCTATTCAAATACTTTTGGTAGTAATATGGTATTTTTTATTCGGGTCTTTGGTACTTAACAATTGGTATTAGAGCACTTTCCTTAGCAAGAAGTGTGGGAATTTTTTTTTATTTTTGCATATTTTTTCGAAGAAGAAAAATAGGGACGCAAAATTCCAAAAAGATTCTATATATTTCTATGAAAAATTTTCAGAATCGGGTTGTATATCTGAGTTCCTCTCATAAAAACACCCAATTTAAAAAATAAATCGTCTGAAACGGAGTTCGGGAAGTCAAGATATAGACATTTTAAAATATGCATTTTTTCAGGGTTTTTTTCCACAGACGATGGCAAGATTGTTTTATTTCTATAGCACTTGGAGGCTAGACAAAATTACAAATATGAGTTCCTCTTTCAAAAATAGTTGATTTCAAAAACAAATCACCCAAATTGGAGCTCCATAAGTGAATACATCGTTGATTTAAAATCAACCATTTTTAGGGGTTTTTTCATGATAGCGACGGGACTGCATAACTCATAAGTTTTCACAGAGTGCTCAGATTGCTACCATATCAGTTCCATTGGATATATAATTTTAAGATATTTCTTATGGTATATTATATGTGGTATTTCAAATGGATATTAGACTTATCATGGAAATTAAACAGAATATTGAAACCCTTGAGCACCATCTCCAAGAGGGTCTACAAGTTGTCGGTGAAAGTTGTCACAAGGTTCAAAGGTCATTGGATCGCACACATTAGATATATCTTATGGAGGACATCAGGGATGCATATACTCAATAATTATATGTTTGGTATGATTTTGAGGTGATTGTGATGATTGGTATATGGATAGTTGTCATTTATGGGATGACAACCACTTTCATATTTAATTTGATGACTCTACTCCACCTTCTGTAGAGAACATCAATGTGACAAATCAGGAGCCAGTTATGATTACCAGTGTCCATCCTGCATATATTAAAATGGTATTATTCCTTCCATATTTAGTTACAACCCTTTTCCACTATGTGGATGGATCTTCTTATTTGGATCCACATGACATGTGTCAATTTTTGGAACATCATTTTCAGCTAGTTATTTGGTTCCTCTATATTCTATGTGGAGTTCACATGAGAAATAGGACAGGAGACCTTGGTTTACAATGGTTGTTGGACTACTTCAACATGGTGGATTTCATTTCTACATGGGATCCTAGTTCTATAGTCTACTTCAACACTATGGTCCACACCTATCCATGGGACCATAGTATATCGTTGTACACCCTCATAGAAAGCATTGAGGACAATGGTTTCATAGGGGGGATGGAATGTTAGGTAACTAGAGAGGTAGTGGGGGGCCTAGAGGGCCCATAGTGATAAAAGTGGAGTCCATTCCATTTAAGGTGGACTAGGTCCACTATAATATTAAATAAGGCCCACTATGGTAGTTAGATATAATAAATGTAAGAGGACTTACTAGAAGATTATACTTCTATAAGGTTCCTCCTCTAAAAATTTATTAGGTGGTTGGTAGCACTATATAAATGGGTTCAAGAAATGTAATGGAATATGATGAGAAGTATTATATTTGGAGTTGAATTTCATTAGGAGGTTTCCCCCTTGAAGAGGAAAGTGAAAAGGAGAGGATCCCTTCCATAATAGGATCCATTGTATGGTGTTTCCTTACCTCAAGGGTTTTCTTATAATAAAGTGGTGGTTTTATATATATATCTTGTGTGGTGATTGTATTCATATATCTTTGTTACTATTGTGGTATTTTGTATTCTGGTCTTTGGTACTTAACATTCAGCCTTGTTTATCTTTCAACTAGTGTATTCATTCAAATGGTGGACCTTGTCATCACCTAGTTGGGTAAGGAATGCATCGACTACTACATTGGATGCATCAACATGAACATGAATATTTTTCAACTAGTCAATAAATCTTAAAATAGGGGTTTCTATTGATTTTTTTAGCTTCGAGAAGGTAGTCTCAGATGACCCTAGGTTTTGGGCATGTGGGAATCATCGTGGGTACCACATCAAACTTTCATTTTGGTGAAAAACCCCTTGGATTTGAGTCGGGGCTTCATGGGTTTGGTGATGGACTTTGTGGGCTTGTGTTGGGGCATAACACCCACAAAGAAAGCCTAATTTAATTTTGACTTGTGGAGGGGATTATATATAACCCCTAAGGATTGTATATAAAGAAGATAGGTCATTGTGATATTATGCATCATGTAGAGGGTGTGAGACATGATGAAGCTAGCATAAGTGAGTTTTCACTTGTTCTAGGAGGATTGGTGACCTTAGCAAAGGGAAAGTCTACAAGGTGGTGAATCATGCTGTGAAGAGAGAAGCGAATAAGGTCACATGTGTGGAGAAAAATTTTCGTACAATACATGGTTTTCAGAAGGATGAATCATTTATATATGTGGGTTGCAAAACCACAAATCGTGTATAGGGTATACATGATTTTCAGTGTAGAAAACAACCTATGTTTGTGGATTTCCAATAAAGGGAATCACATATATGGTTTTTCTAGGAAGGTACATATCCGTAAATGCTGACAAGTTATGTCAACATCCTATACATGTGGTCTACAACAGATTTGTGAGCAGAGGATATTTCCATAATATTGTTGAGGTTTGATATTTTGATTTGTATGGTTATTGAAGGACAAGGTTTTTCCTCATATTTCGTGACATTGAGAGGACTAGTTTTGTCCTCAAATTTGAAGGATTAGAGAAAGAAAAATAACACAATTATTGTGTCTCTTGTGTATTTATGATTCATCTATGATCTTGTTTTTTCTGCTGCATATTTTTTCAGTCAATAATTTTAGTGTAAAGTTGTTAAGTGATAGTTAAATCACTAGGAAGAAATTTTCATATCTGAAATTAGTCACATAGAGTTGCATGTGAAACTTGACAGTTTCTACCAATTTTATCTTCAAAACATCGAAGGATTCATTGCATTCCACACTCCCTACAAATTCTATGTAATTTTTCAAAAACAATTCCATTTGGAAGGTAATGTTTGAATAGTTCCTAATGAAGTTCCTATAATATCGAATATGCCCCAGAAATATCCTAATTTTCTTTGTGTTGACAGGTGGTTTTAGATCAAGGATGAATTTGATTTTTCCCATATTGAATTTAATACCATGCTTATAGACAGCATGACCAAGAACTATACCAATAGGTGTTGCAAACATACATTTCTTTATATTGAGATAAAGGTGTATATATCGACACCTTTCAAGCATCATTCTGAGTCATTGTATGTGAATTTTCAGTATAATTTATATTGTCTAGAAAATGAAGTAAATGGCCATTTTTTTTATAGATGTATTATTTAAATGCTTTGAATAAAATATGTGAAAATACAACATGAGCATTCTTTAGGCTGAAGGGAATTACTCTATAGGTGAAATATCCAAATTTCAATACAAAATTTGTTTTCTCATTATATTTTTCTATGATTTGTACTTGGTTATACCATAAAAATGCATCTGTGAATGAGTATAATTCATGCCCTACAAATTCATTTATCATATCATCTACAAATGGTGTGGGGAACAAATCAATAATTGTCAGTTGTTTTAGTCCCTGAAAGTCGACACAGACTCTGAGTTTCTTTGGGTCATGCTTCTTATGATGCACCACCATTGGGATAGCCCATTCCAATTTGTTGATAGGGTATATGATTCCATCTACCAACATACCATGGATCTATTTTTGAACAATTTATTTATATTTGTGGGAGAATTTATATGGTCTTTTATTCATGGT
This sequence comes from Picea sitchensis, assembly GCA_010110895.2. Taxonomy (NCBI): domain Eukaryota; kingdom Viridiplantae; phylum Streptophyta; class Pinopsida; order Pinales; family Pinaceae; genus Picea; species Picea sitchensis. The sequence continues at coordinate 47,074 of SNQJ01S0026330.1, read as the reverse complement.
ATTTTCTCTTGGTATTAGCTCACTTTTCATTTCACCCATTTACTTAACCAATACTTTCAAATATTTATACTCTTTAAAAAATATTTCTTGATATTCCTTTAGTAGATTAGCTATTTCTTTGGTCTTATTTTCAATATAGTAGTCACCAATGTGAGCCATTTTAGGTCAAACATCATTTGATATGTCGACCTCTCTAAGCTTGATTTTGGTGTCCATCCATTTTTTTGGCTTGAATTGTCTAATTTGCACTCTCATTGATCGAATTTGTTATAAGCAAGAGAGAAATCAACTTGATTTGGTGCTTCCTAGCTGTCTTGCTTCGATACCTTTAATACAAATTTCACGTGTTTGGTTATTTTAGGGTGATCCTTCCTCCATCTGAAACTTTTCCTTAGAAATTTTTTGTTTTCCATGTCGATTCAATGTGTAGTGTAAATCCTCTAGTTATGGCATGATATAAAATTACAAGTCGAGGTCAAGCCTATGTCGATCTATGCTTTGCCTTCTGTAAGTGTTATTTCGGTGCTTGGTTTTTCAATGTCATATTTGATTTCTTTGATTGCTTTAGTCAAGTCGATTTCTAAGGGGTCAAATGAAATGTCTTTGATGAATTTTTCTTTGAAATATTTCCAAGTGAAGGTTTTGCTACATGCTTATTCTATTTTATACCATTTATAAGGGTGATCATCTAATGTATTGTGAAATGTGTGAGGACATACCCTTATGTCTTTGTACCCAATATTTCTCCACTCTCTCTCGTGATCTTCAACATGGGTTAAAGGATTGAATCTCGACTTCAAATTGGGTATGTTTGTTTTAGCTCATAGTTTCTTCCCGTTGAATCGTTCGACAAAGTATGTAGTTGCGATAATCCATGTTTGTAGTCAAGATGCATGTGTATCCATATATCTTGTTGCTTTTCTGGTGAATGACTACACCAAGCTCTGTAGTCAATCATGCTCTTTAACCATCTTAGATACTTCATTGACATGAACTAATGGTGATTCTCTCTCCATAAATCGTAGTGTTTTGGTCAAGGTTTAATTGAATTTTGTGGGTATCAAAATCAAATTTTGTTTTATTTTTTCTCGTGTGCTATAGGTACTATTGAAACTGAGAAGAACAAATGAAATTTATCTCTAGGAATGGATTCAATCAACCAACATTCTCTGGCTATTGATTCATAATTTTCTATTTTCCATTCATATAGCTCATTATTTGAGTTTGAGACTATAAAAAAGGTTGAACCATGCAATAGTTCTCCTTGTAGATTAGGTTCAAAATTATCATGATCTCCTTGGATATCTTGATATAATTCCATGACCTCCTTCTCTTTTTCCTAGGTTCTCTCCACGATTTTTCCTCATGGGGTCCAAGGTTATGATAATTTTATGTCCATTTCCTTTCATTTTGATTCGATCTCTTTCAAGGGAAATGGTTTGTTTCAAATTTATTCCCCACAATATTCCAACCAAAGTCGCCTAGGAGGGGATAACTTCGACTAAATTGATTACTTTGAAGTTAAAAAGTGTTGATATCCCCATAATAATAGTATCTACATTATTTAATATGTCAATGGGTTTGACAAGTTACTGATATGTGAGTTTAATGAAGTTCTTGTATCTTATTAATTCAATTATGCAGGGAGAATATTCACTTGTGAGCCAACATTGACGACTACTTTGGGGATCATTAATCCATTGACCTCAAGGTCAACCTATGGGTCATAGTACCCTTGGAGTTTTTCTTGAGTGAGATATATCAAAAAATTTCACGTATTTGGTTCTTCTTTGAATTCTTTTAATATGTTTAGGAGTTCTAATAATCAACTAACCGATTGATTCTCTTTTAATAGATCAAACGATTTTTCTGATAAAGCATCCTCATTTTATTCCTATTACCATGGTTGTTGACATGATCTTTGCTTCTCCTCCTCATTTTCTTGGTCAAAAATTTGATTGCTTCTTTTATGACCAGTCGTTCTTTTTGTGGATCGGGGTACCATTTATATTTCTTGAGAGGTTTCTTTTTTGGTACTCTAGGCACATTGTCTTCTTTACCGATGCTAGATATTGTGATAAAATTTAGATGTTTGGTGTTAAGGAATTCATTATTGGGAATAATTTGCAGGAGGTTGACCATTCTACTATTTCTCACTTTCTCCAACATGATCTAAAAGTCCTCTGGGAGTGATTATTGACTCCACATATATTACAAAACTTCAAGTAATTTATGTCTTTTACTAGGTATTCAGGACTTAGATGATATTCCTTTAAGAAGATAAAGAAATAGGATCTATCAATTATTCCTCAACCATGTCAACTATAGTATCTAACTCTTCCTTGGTATATACTACCTTGGCCTTGATAGCCTCCTCCTCTTCCTTAGTATATGGCTCCTTTGTCACATTGATCTTGGATATTCTCTATCATCTATGCATGATAGACATTATGGTAATTCAACTTGTTCTACCCATTGTGTTGGCATTCTTGGGTATTATGGGTGGCTTCCTTATATATGGAACACCATTCTGGTTTTGGATTTTTCATATTATTTGGTCAGTCCTTAATGGTGTAGATTGTGATGACTTGACATATTTCACAATAATACTCATTCTAGACCCTTCAAAAATCTTCTTCTCTTTCATTTGTTTCATTTTATTTACAATAGTATTTGGTGTTTCCATGATTCATACATATTATACACCAAATATCACTTTGTCAAATGACAAGGTCTCAAAGTGACTTATGCAACATTTCTAATTTTTCTTTGACTTTTCTGTTTGTATTTGGTATGTTACAGTCTTCAGCTTCTTCTATATATTGAGATTTTTTTTAGGGTGTCCTCGTAGGTTTGCATTTCGTGTATTTGTAAGGGTGCTCAAATTTGTTGAAGGAGTCCTTACACAAACCATTGTACCTTTAGCTCCTTGTATATCATGTGGGGGATCTGACTGAGTAGATACTTGAACCTCTTGTCATATTCCCTGATATAATTGCTTGAAATTTGTTTGATTTATTTGAGTTTCTAGGTGGCTAAGTGTTTGACATCCTATAGTTTTAAAAAGGAAAGGAAGCTACATTGAATATTGTCTTTTGTTCTTGTTTGATTTTATGTAAAATTCATGAACCATGTCAGGGATTTTTTTTGAGAGACCCTACAAATTATTCCATCTCCTTTGTTTCATCTAAAATATCCATGGCATACGAGTACTTTTCACATATACACCAATGGATCTTTGGATCTTCATCTCCCTCATAAAGAGGAAAGTGAAGATGCATCAATGTATTTGAAGAGGATGTTTTTGACTTCATTTGGGGTTGAATTGGTGTAGTCAACTATGTGACTGATCTAACTGATCTTACTGAACTTTTTGACTACTTAATTGTTTGACCAATTTTTTTGATGGTTTGATAGCTTCGATGATTTTTTCTATTTTGACTAGTGGCAATATTTTGTCGGTTTGACACCCTTCATATTTATGATCAATAAATTCTCTCTCTTGTGATCATGTCTATTCATTTTGATAGTTTTTCACATCTATTTTTTCTTCTCACTCAAAATTTTTAAATTCGACAGTGTATACATAGTTGTGAGATCCCTAATATGGAGGATTATATTTTCATCATCTTCAAAATTTACTCGATTTCCTTCAACCGAGGGTAGTTTAATCCAAAGTTTGTCAATAATTTTTCCTTGGTCATCTATTTGATAGTATCTACTCATAAACACTATCAGAGGAATTATCTAACTATTGAACTTGTTATATTCATATTGGGATATCTATGTAGCGTGGGTCTTGACTCATAAAATTCCATGATTTTTTCATCATATTCTAGTTTAAGGGTGCCAAATCAAGCCTCAACCAACTACAGTTCTCCATCCAACTCAGGAACCATCGGGGCTACTCCTCTTGCTGCATTTGGTTGGTATTATGATCTAGATCTTGAGGGATAAGATACAGAAGGATTGAATGCCAAGAGAGGAGGAGAGAAAACATACAAATGTTCAATGAAATTAATCACAAGAACATTGATTAAAATCCATGAACTAAATATTCCACAAAAGTATGAGAAAGAGAGAGAGTTGGATAAGATAGATTCCATTAAGAAGAACTATTACATGCAATGAGGGCAATTGTGGGACCTCTCCTTCCCAACCTTCACCCTGTCCCTATTTCCTTTTTATAAGGTGTCATTTTGATGAAGTCAATTTTGATTAGGTTTGACTCCATCAATTACATATATATCAAGTTCCATTTTACATTAAAATATGAATATATGACTTATACATATGAACTTAGACTATAATACCCCCCATTATTCATATCAATCCTCCCCCCTTTGAAAATTATGGTCCCCATCATTTCACCCATGCTAAAAAGAGAGACCCAGTTATGTTCATCGTACCATCATGATTAGAATGTGTTGAGTGCCAATGAAGAGAAGGGTTTTTTGTGGTTAACCCATAATCGTGAGTTTGTGGATGACCCATAATCGGGTTGACTATGGAAAGTTTGTTGTTGATGTGGATTACATTTTATCGGGTATTTTACATGAGTAAAAAAATTACAATAGGATTTAATAAATCCAAAAAATAAAAATTGAAATTAAAAAAAAAAAACCCTATTTTTATGATGGTGGACCTCTAACTGCAATTTTGTTCATATATTTTGATATAGATGATGAAATAAAATTCTATTGAAGACCCATTTGAGGTATCGAATATAGATTTCCAATGATACAAGATATTTTCTTTATTGTATCCTATGGAGTGAGAAAACTCTTCCTAAAACTCAAGGGATGCATGGTCGCACTGTTTTACAGACCTCAGGTACTTCAGTCAATCATATATCACAAATCAAGAAAATGAAATTCCATAAAAAAAACCCATTTGAGCCAATAGACAATCCTTTAAAATGAGCTATAATGTGCCCTCTGAAATACTCTATAGAGCTCGTGGCACCTGTATAAATTTTGCAGAAGATAGCTACCATGTATTCTATCCATTATTGTGCACTTATGGTAGACATATAGTTATGGGTAAGATGAGAAAGGGATGAAATGAGGTCTCCCAAGCTTCCATATGATGCATGTATATTTTATAAGTCGTAAAATTATTGCATGAATATACAACAATGTTGAATATGAGAGAATTGAGCGAATAGGGCCAAAAAGGATGTCAAGAGTTTATAGAGAATCCTAGGTTGTTGTAGAGGCCATGATACCTTGGTGGGTAGCATGGAAAACCTAAAAATATTATGAAAATTTTGTATACCAATGGATGTAGTGAATCCATGTAAGGATGCTCCTACAATGGTGAATGAAAGTATAATAGTAGAAAATACCTGTAAATCATGTGGACTAACTATGATACTTACAGTGTATGGCCCAACAAATGGACTCCGAGAGAGACAAAAGAAGGTTGACGATTGTTGCAAATATTTGAACCCAAAATATACTTCAAACCCTAGTTCCCATGGATTGGTAACCCACTCTGATACCAATGATTCGAATCTTAAGGGATGAGATCTGTAAGGCTTGAATACTAAGAGAGGAGGAGATAAAACATGCAAATCTACCATGAAATTAGTTACAAGAACATTGATGAAAATCCATGAACTGAATACACCACAAAAATATGGGAAAGAGAGAGAGTTGGAGAAGAAGGATTCCATTAAGAAGAACCATTACATGCAATGAGGTCAATTTTGGGACCTCTCCTTCTTGACCTTCACTCTCTCTCTATTTCCTTTTTATAAGTTTTATTTTTGATGAAGTCAATTTTGATTAGGTTTGAATCCATCAATTACATATCTATCATGTTTTGCATAAAAATATGAATATATGACTTATACATCCAAAATTAGACTATAAGCCCCCCTCATATTCAGATCATCTTCATTGCACTTAGATCAATCTAGTGCTCCAACAACTTGCCGATACTGAGGAGTATTTCTATAGCACCGATGAGGGTCTGCAACATCATGTATCTCTACTCTTTTCTTCTATCTTTTTTCCCTTTCGATATTTTGCAAGTCAACTATTGGTTTATAGAACTACATTATTCTTGTGGTTATTTCCTTGATTTCTTCATCTAATGTGTACTCTCTTTGTCTCACGGTTTATATCCTCCCTTTTCTTGGCATGTATGTAGTTCTTTTTCGATGAAGGTATACTAGGGTTTAATCACTTTTCTTCAGACTTCTCATGAATAGCTACCACCCATTTTTGACCTAGTTCTTCCTTGCGGTCAACAAAGGTAACACAATCAATCATATTGATTTTTGTAGAAAAAAACCCATGCTTCTTGATTTTTCTTCCAATTGGAATTCAAGAATTTCTCCCAATCTTCTTTTTTTCTTTTCTAGTTGACATCAGTTGGTGTTCTTAGACGAGGCATATACTCAACAATGTGGCCAACTCCCTTGTTGATTTAGAATTTTTGGAACAAGTTCGGTAATGTATAGAGAAAGCTATCATGCAAATCATCGTGGAACCTTCTTTTGACTTCTTCGACATAAATACATTCTTAAATTGTTTGTTCCTCACAAAATTCATCTTTGATATTCTATATCCACTTGTATAATTGTGTTCGTCCACCATTGATCAATTTGGACATCAACCACTTTTCCTTCATGAGGTTATTCAAATGACTTGCTCAATATCCTTCTTTATCTCATTAGGGATTGCTTCTAGAATTTTTTTGTGAGTCTCTGTGAAAAATTGAGCCCTTGCTTGTGTGAGAATCAATCAATTTCTTCTAGCATAGTTTCTTAAATAGTTTTCTAGTTTCCTTTGCCATCACTCACTAATCTCCTCTAAATTCAACATCTATGTATCCATTCGATTATCATACAAACGGTCCCAAATCACGTGCTACCAACAACAGAACCAATGTTGTAATCTAAGGGATTACATAAGGGAAGTTACAAGCAAGAAGATACACATAATATACAAAATCATGATATAGTAATATATAAGCATGCATTCATAGGAGGAAAAAGAGGAGAAGAATAGCAGTAGAACCAATAATATGTAGTATTTTATAATATAGATCAAGCACCATTGTTTTGTCTATTACATTCATGATCACATCTATTTATACTCTTATTCAGTTGGCAGGTAGTTACAACTTATGCTAACTGCCATGGTCGGTCGACGTGACCCTATGTTCGACCGACTTGACTTCCTTTCGCAGTCGACTAACAATTTCCCTTGGTCAACTACTTGGCCTAGTGGGTTTAGTCGACCATGACCTCCAATAATTCTATATAATGATATTATATATCTGTATTTTCATAAAATGTAATGGTATGAATACAGCCTGAGTGGGCCTAACGGTTAAGAACATGTGTTTCATCTTAAGAGGTTACAGGTTCAAATCCAGAGGGGGGTAGGGTATGTATACCTTTGTAGACTTTACCAGTCAAATCGTTGGGCGGAGGGGGGTCCCTTGTCCCACAAACAAGGGGGTCTCATACACCAATTTGGTGTGCTGGCTTGGCCGTGACCTTGAAAATAGATTATTATTATTATTATTATTATAAAACTTGAATTAAAAAGATGATAAACACATAATTTTTCCGGTTGCATATACATGGATGTACAAAAGGTTAATAAGTTTCAGTTTTTACATGTTATTATTTAAATTTATATAATTTATTTATTTTAAATTAATATAAAAAAATATTTATATACACTTTTTTCTAGTTCACAAAACTTTGGGAAAATATCTAAGTACTTCTCCTCATTTCGAGGATGGTACTCCTAGTAAACCCTAGAGTTTTCATGGCCTTATAAAGTTGATCAATAACAAGGTTTGAAGTCATTACAATAATGTACTCATTATGAATTCAATGTGTCACTTATGAGAATTGAACCCATAATCATTCCTCCCAACCGCTAAAATTAAATCCAACTAATGAAATACTTAAATACATATACTATATGTTTTTATTTTAATATAAAAAAATATTATTAACCAATATACATATATTTTATTTAAAAAACTTAATGATTATGATATATTTAAATTACCTTTTAACAACTTCTAATATTAAAAATAAATCTTTATAAACATTAACCAATACACACCTGATTTCAAGATTCGATTATGAGAGATTTAAATTTATTTCATCATCATAGAAAACTCTCACAATGATATAAATATTAAACATACTTTAATTTTAATATTTTAATAAAAATTTGAAAAAAGATTTGACCTACCTTCCCCTTTATTGCAATTAAAATTAAATTATAAACATAAAAAGTTAATATGTATTGTTTTAAATCAATTTAAAGTGTTCACTTTAAAACATTTTGATGACTTGAATATATTCTTGATATTGACATCCACTTTAAATAAGAAATGCAATGCTCTTGACTTTGAACATGGGTATTATACTCAAATATACATTCTATCTTATTACATCAATTACCATCATTACTATAACGACCATTCTATTCTTTGGATGATTTGCCCACACTCACTATTTAATAATAGCACGTAGCATTATAATAATAATAATGCCATGCTTGGAAGATTCGAAGCATTCTTCCTATTCAACCCCATTCTCACGATTTGTCTCAATGCATTTTGTGCATCCTTCTTTATTCGAAAATGAAATGTTTTAACCAACTATGACGAAATGATAATGTTTTTTAATAACTTAGGAGGGGACTTTGAATTTTTGTAAAGGTGTAACGTTATCTCAAAACTATTATTGATTTTAACTAAGTTTTTCATTTTAAATTAAAATATTCAAAATACACAATTTTCATATCTCGTTTATTAAATATTATTTAAATTTTAGGTTTATTATTATTATATTATTTATTAATATTTTTTTAATTATTTAGTTGGTTATGGCTGTTTTAATTGTTAATCAATTAATTGATAGTTAAGTTATAATAATTTTTATTACTAAAAAAATTAAAAACTAAAAATCACCACTAAAATATATTAACAAAATATTTTGAATTTTTAAATATATACATAATTTTATTTTATTTTGAAAAAAGTTATTTATAAATAAAAACACAATTAATTATGATAAATATTTTAAATTGAAATTTAAAAAAAAATATTAATAAAATAAAAATAATAAAAAAATAAAATATAATTTTAAGTTATGTAATAAAAAAAATGTAAAAACATAAAATATGTTCACTGTTACTTCTATATGAAAACTCTTGACATGGTTTTCATTCAAAATTAACAATGAGCATTATTACAAAGTGTGAAAACCTACACTCACACAAACATAAAATATGATAAAAATATAAAAATATAAAATATGATTTTAGGTTTATAATTCTAATTAATTTTTTAAAGGCATCATATTATAAAATTTTAAATATAAAATGGAAAATAAACATTAACATCAAGAAAATTAAGATGATCAAATATATCTTGAAAATTAAGATGATCAAATATATCTTTTAAATATGAATTTGAGTGCTTTTATTCGGATGATCCGAATGTGTCTCCGTATATACGTAATGTATTTTATAAATATTATTTTATAAAATTAAGGTGATCAAATATATCTCTTACATATAAATTTGCGCACTTTTATTTGGATAATCTGAATGTGTCTCTTTATGTATATGTATTATGTATTTTATAAATGTTATTAGTCCCTGCCCGAAGGGACTAGAGTAAACGGTTTGGCATTTTTCTATTAATTCTACACGAAAACCAACACACCAAGAGGCATTTTAATTAAAGTTTTCAATGCTCTATACAATTTTTCATATCATATTCGATTTTTTTATCCAAACTTTTCACTTTGAGGTTTTATTTGGCCTCTTCCCATGGCACAAGGAGAATATATGCACCGTATTTGGTTTGAAACTTGGTAAATGATGACTAAGTTAAGGCATGGATGCTTTGAAGTGAACTAATGCTATCTTGAGTGATAGATTTAGTTCATTAACATTTAATGTTTCCACTAGTCACTACCCTTTAGCCTTTGTTCTTGAGTAGCATTACCTGTAACACCATGCATTACCTATCACACCATACCAGCCATGCAATACCTGTCACACTATACCATCAATACCTATCACACCATACCATCAATGGAGACACGAGTCCTCACGAAAAATGGACTGATAAGGCCAATAAGTAAGTATGAATCCCTTGAAAAAAAACCTGGTTACCTAGAGTTGCTCGACTCATTTGCAGAATGGTTGGAGGTAACCAACAAGTAGCCATCCAAACCTGATCAAAAGAAGGTGGTACCTGTGATCCAATGGCTCGATCCCTTCCATCCATCCTTCATTCACATTTTCCTATTATTTGAGCTATTGTATTTTCTACGGTTTGTTAAATATGAGATTTCAATGTGAATAATAAAAAAATTATTGATGTCCGTCTAATTTTGTGCAGGAGAAACATAGAAAGGATGGTAGTGAAGTATTACCTGAATGGACACACAACTTGAGAGGAGGAACTTCCTACACTCGTTGCTACTCCTGCGTCTTCGTCTGGATTGACATCAACCACCTCTACTACTGGAAAAACAACTGGCTCTATTGCCTTAGCCCTAGCTTTGCCACTACTAGTTCACCTGCTTAAACCACTACTGGGCCAACTGGTTCAACAAGGTAAACAACCGGTGTTTTCTAATTATTGTCACAGGTTGTTCTTTGATAGCTCTCTCCTTGAAAGTCTTTGACGCCAGCGCGATAATCATTTATGTTGTTGGTAGAGAAACATAAGTCATTTCTTCTAAGAGGGAATGCCTCTTCGATGCACTCAATAATAAAATTACAGAGCACATCCATCTGCACTACATTACTACTACTCATTTCGACTATGTAAGGAGGATCTATCTTCCAATGTTCTTAATCTTTTTATGCGATGGGAACACCAGCTAGAGCTGTAATCACTTTCCTTGCTATGGCTACTTGGTTATTTTAACAATGATC
>SNQJ01S0026330.1:9621-35663 GCA_010110895.2 Picea sitchensis | reverse complement strand
TGTTCTTTGCATGACAGTCCATATATCACATTGACACTAACACATGGACAATGGTTATAAATAAATAAACATTATTTATTATTATTTATTTAGAGTTTATTATTATTTATTTAGAGTTTATTCTAACTTCTGAGAGTGTCAATCAAATAATCGTATCTTGGTGTCTGGTTCTAATCTCTAAATACCCAATAATAAGAGATTAATACTGCATCCATTTCCCCAACACACAGTGCAATAATATGGATCATCCAGAAACACTGAATCCCACTATCTCAAAGTAAACTCAGGAACCCATCCCTACAACTAGAAGGCAACTGGAGAATTAGTCCATACAGCTACATAACTCGTGAAACAAGTTATTTGTTTAAATAACTACAGATAGGGCCTTATACAGTCAAACTTTTTAAGCTTGATAGTTCAGTTCTATGTTAATGCTTTAATCCTTATGATTTCATAACCTATTAGATATGGAGAAGCAATGGGTTACAATTCGCTTTGATTAAAAGCATACTTGTAGTTACAGATTAGCTTATCTCTTCTTACTTCCATTGAATAGGGTTTTATATAAATAAGGTGTTTGATTCTAGTATTGTTGTATTGTTTATACATAACATCATAGCTATTGGTTCATGTGTAATCGTAATATAACACTTTCCATAAGTTATGTTGAGCTTTACCTATAACAAACATGTGACATATCGTACTCATTACGAATAATGCTATTGGTTAGCTTACATATATCTAGTTAGTCGAAGGTTTATGTGGAGCCATAAGGAACCAATCATGCTATGGATGATATGACTATCTTGTAATCTTCATGTTAGAGTTATTATTTAATAGTTACAATAAATGAACCGACGAGAAAGAGAAACAGATGGAAGCGATATGCCCAAAACGTGGCTAGATCACCTGCTAATTAATCGACGTCGAAAACTCACTTGTTAAATCATAACGTCTGATTTATTAAATGTCTATTTATCAAATACAAATAATCTTCTATTAATAAAGTAATCAAAACCTAAATAGGATGATGACCTAAATCTAAATTGGTCCAGTTACAGGAAAGCGTACATTTTAAGAATTGCAATATTATCATGGATTAGGTGATACTTGAATAGGTGTTGTATAAACTATATAACTAGCACAGCCCCTAACTCGTGGCTAGTGAAAGCCTAAGGAAATTCTGGCACAAAAAAACTAATTGACACAGTAAAAATGCGAGCTTAGGAAAATCCATGACGCAGTAAATAATTGACTTAGTTAAAACTACGTGTCGAGTAAAATTAATGCTTATAAATGCGACAATAAATTATCAATCTGGGAGGTTCATAAACTTACGAGGTGTAAGCACGGGAAACGCAGGGCAAGAGTATACTATCCTATGCTAATGCTTGAAATAAACCATTAAAATATTGTCGTTGAAAGAGTAACTAATCTAAAGTAAGCAACTAATCTATGAAATCATGTAAAAATTAAATCTAGCCTAATCTAACATTCAAAAGGAAACACACTTAATTTGAAATGAAACAGTTAAACTATCTACCCTAGTTCTCCTTCCTATATTATGCAGGAGACTCAAAGTGAATCTATGAAATCAAATTCAACTTAATCTAACTATGAAAGCAACTAAATCTAAATTCAAAGACATTAAATGAAAATTTAATCTATGAAAACAGGAAAGTGCATAAATGAAATCTAATTGAAATAAACATGAAATTATTGAAAAGTATCTATAACAAACACACAACAAATAACAAGTAAAGATAGATGAAAAACATATGTGAGCTCACATAAACAATCTAATCTATCAACTCATAACAAAACAATGAAAATCACTATCTTATAATCAAAGCTCTATGAATCAAAGTTCCAATCTTCTGTTCTCTATTTCTAGAGAGAGGCCTCCTTTCAAATGAGGAGAGAACCCTCTTATTTATACATAAATGAAGATAAAAGACTCATAATTACAGATCCACTTTTCTCTCAACCTACCCCTTCAAATCCTCCACAAATATCTTGGATAAGATATTCTATCACCTTGATCTTTTCCTTGAAGTGAGCTTGAATGATTATCTCCACATCTTCAAAGAAKATAAAATTCGAATTTGAAGCTAGGTGGTGATTTTTGACTTTGTGAAAATCTTCAAATATGCTTGTAGTCATCACAAAACTCATCCAACTTTGAGATATAATGAAAATATGTTAATTTTCTAATACTTAGTCACAAATTCTCTTAAAAATACTCAAAACAAATAATTTGGAAAATGGAAATGTAAACCCATATGTTTTTATGAATGTGATGATAATTATGGTTTTATGGGAGAATGAAATGGAAATAAAAGCTAAAAATGGTATATGAAAGATGAATAAAGTGTCGTATTTTTGCGACCCAACACTGCGCACTTAATGGTAAATAATTGACTGAGCTAAAACTATGCATGTAGTAAATAAATTGATCTTTCACTATCAAGTTAAATTTATTAATGAATATCAATAATTATTAATGGCCATGTTTATCTACGTGATGGTGCATGCATCGTGTACCTCTTACTAACTTATTTGAGGGTTCTCTTCACTATTCTCTCTTTAAACTACATTAGTAACTCTAAGGAATAGAGTCAGATTAGAAGTGTGCTTAGGAATGCATTATACTCCTATTTTATTTTTTTATTTCTTTATCCTTACTTGTACCCAGAGATTCAGATCATGGCACAATTATTTTCTGAGGATTTATAAAGTAAACCTTCAATATATATGCCAAGCCTAAGGGTTTACAATCATATGAAGGCTTTGTGGTTTTCCTAGCCTTCATAACATAGCCCTAGGCATGTTGTGCAACCTCTAGATTTACATTTATACCCTTCAAGATTTACAGGTCATCTGATGAATTACGGAGCATAACCAAAATCAAATCCCAATCTCTATAGTTAGATCCTCGTGGAGTTCTTTTTCAAGATTTACAGGCCATCCTTTAAGGTTTATGCCAAACCCAAGGATTTACAATTATACCGAATCTTTACAGGTTTCTTAGGCTCTATAGCACACCTCCAAGTGTTCCAACTTGATCATGCCCATAGGACAATCCACATGGATTTAGTACTTTACTTGGAAGAGAGTACAATAACTGGATGGTTTTACCCCTCACCAAGAGCTACCAAGCAAACTAGGTTAGCAACAATGGATTTAATACTCACCAAGATCTACCAATCAATAAGACATGAAAAATGGCTATATTGCTTCATGACATTACTCTTAAAACGAATGTGACCCCAAACCAATATATGAATTTATCATATATAGATTTACCTATGTCTCTTTCATTTCCAACATTCCAACATGGCTTTTAGACTAAGCACTCAAGAGCCTTAGGAGAAGCAAGTCCCTGACTATAAGGAAGTTGTATTTCTACCTTCTTAGTAGGGACTTATTCTCCACAACTACCCTTGTTTTATAAAACAATACGAATCAAAATGATTTTATCTTTAAAAACAAAATAGTCAACATTAAATTGTAATTTTTATTTTGTTTATTTTAATATTTCAACAAACACTTTTCACTTTGGTATGAGACATTTATAAAGGAATATAAATCAAAATGCTTTTCGGTTAAAAAAAAAATGTTAACAGTACATTGTAATTTTTATTTTGTTTATTTTAGTATTTCAATAAACAATTTGGTATGATAGTTTAAGTAGGAAGAACATTGTTTTTTTTTCACTTATTATGGATGCTATAATATACATTATTTTGTTTATTCAAATAAAAAAAATTGTATTTTGTAAGTTAGAGATACTATAATATATATTATTTTGTTTATTCAAATCAAAATAATTTTATAAATTTTTAGATTCATTATTAACATTAATAAAGTGTTGTATATTTTTAATTAAAATTTTATTTGAATAATCATATTAATTATTTATACAAATTTTTTTATTAAAAATAGGTAAAAGGTACATACAATCTATAAATTTATATAAATTTAGGTCAAAAAGCATAAAATTAGATATAATGATTTAAGTCAAAACACTCACAACTAAATCTCAAAAGCAAAATATACTAGTCTATTTAACCTATTGTGTTGTACCTAAAGCTTACTTAATTGTGAATAAGTTGGTATCTACTACATCATGATATGACTCCATCCATATCCCTTTGTTTTACTATTTCATTAATCTACATATACTACTCTATATATATCTTTTTGTTTTACTACTGCATTAATATGCATATTGTGTTCTAACTTTTATTAGAAAGCTTCCTTAATTGTGAATAAGTTGTTATCTACTACATGATGATATGACTCCATCTATATCATTTTGTTTTACTATTTCATTAATCTACATATACTACTCCATATACATCTTTTTGTTTTATTATTTCATTAATATGCTTATATGCAGAGACACATGGACAACATTTTGATGAGTAAATTTTCTTTTTAACAAAAACTTTTAAATTATAAATTGAAGTGTTGAAAGTATGATACAAATAAAAGAAAGTACATGTGCATATTATACTTATAACATTAAAGTTATATGTATAATGTATAATTAATAGTTTATCATTCATAAAATAATCCTCATTTTTTTGTTTTTTTCCACGGTTGTTTTTAACTTCTTGTTACACATTTAAAGGAAGAGCTCCATTAATTAATTTTGATTTGGAAGGCATGCGATTAGAATTAAGAAAGGAACCACTTCCTTATCTAAGTCCAATGTATTAGTTGCACAATGTCCTTTTGTTTCTCCTAGAGGAGTATCAACTACCATGAATTCTCTCAAGGAAAAAAGTTATTTATCCCTTTATTTTACTTTATCCCACTAAAAAGGAGTGGACTCACCAATCAATACTTGTAGGTCCTGGTAATCAAGGTTATTCTTTCACTCAATTTCTTTGAAAAATCTCATTTCTTTGGTTTTAATTTAGATTTTTTTTCTTATGAGAATGAGCTCAAGCATGGGGTCAAGTAGCTTGTAAATCTCTTAGAAGATGACATGTCATGCACCTTAATGTTGTGTTCTCAAAATCCAATACCTGTGCGTATTCAAAAATATTTCATGTGAGAATCATTTTGTCCAAAAAACCCTTACTAAAATTGCTCTCTTAAAACCTAATTTTATGTAACTCCACAAAGAATTCCCACTTACAAATAACATAAATGTAATGAAAAATTTGAAAAGTAAACTCAAATGTGCATTTTCATAACTGACATAGAATTAAGATCAAATTGGAACCATAAAATAATAAAAACATGTGTTTCCCTAAAATTAAAAACCCTCCTCAACATTTTATGCAAATAATTAACATAATCATAAAACTGAAAAAATAAAATTCTTTTGAAATATAATTGGATATCTCATATTTCTTAATATAAGTTGAACAAACTCATTGCAACAATATTAATGTGAAAGTTTAATGCCTATTAAATTTGTAGATAATCAAATCTTTTTCATATAAAACTTTAAAATGAAAGAGAGCATTCTCTCAGCTCTCTAAAAACTTTTCACTAATTCATTTTCATCTCTCATCTTTTTATATATTTTTAGCTTTTTCATTTTGAATAGGTGAGTTTAAATAGTTTTAAATTTATTTTTTCAATCAAATATCTTTTATAGGCCACTGAATCCAATTTAATTTTTGAGTTTATCAAAAAAAAATTAATTTCACATTTTAATGTTGTAAAAAAAACCATGGACCAACATTAAATGTTAAATTAAATTAGACATAAAAAAATATATAGAAGAAGAGGTGGGAAATGTATTATTGTTTTTTATTATTATATGGGGATGAATTTTTGGCCAGATTTTTTAATCTTTTAAGCCATGGGCACATCATCAAAGACAATATTATTAGGCTATTAAATGGGAGTTTCCAACCAAGAATAAGATGCATTGGTGATAGAGGAAGATGTGCCATGCTATGGAGTAGTAGGTATAATCTAATTATGGGGACGAGTTCCACCATAACAAAGGTTGGAAATGACAGGATGCTTTTTTGTGGGTCTTAGGATTACTAACAATTCCTATTAGACAAGTGATGTTTGACAATTCCTATTAGACAAGTGATGTTTGACAATTCTTATTAGTTTACCCTCTCTTGCTCTACACATCGGTACATGGTTACGGTTCCTCTTTTTTTATATGCATGAATTTCAACTGTAGTTCTTCGTCCAACTTAAGAATTGTCGAGGTTGCTCCTCTTGTTGTATCTGGCTAGTCTTCACCTTGTTGTATCTGGTTGGTCTTCACCATACTTAGATCATTCCATGGGGAAAGTTACCAACAAGCACGTACACATAATATACAAAAGCATGATAGTTGGACGATTCTTAAGTTGGACGAAGAACTATAGTTGGTAAAGGCTAGCTTTGGCACCCTTCAACTAGAAGATGACGCGAAAAGCATGGAATTCGATGGGTCAGGACCCATGCTACGTAGATCTCCCAACTTGATTGTACCAACTCCTATAGTTATATAATTCCCCTAATGACGTCTACAAGTATATACTAGCCTTTCTTCAATGTGGTATCATCTTGGAAACCAAGGAAAAGTCATTGATAGAATTTGGATTCAACTACCCCTAGCTGAAGGAAATTGGTTGAGTGTTGAAGACGATGATAATATACTCTTTCATATTAAGGATGTGATGGTTGTACCCCCACTATTGAATTTAGAATTTGAATAAGAAAAAATAGACATGATCAATTGTCATGATGAAGAGACATGATCTCAAGAGAGAGAATTTACTGAGAATAAATACCAAGGATGTCAATGGCTGCAATATTCCCACCAGTCCAAATAGAAAAATTCATCAAAGCTAGAAAACCACCAATAAAACTAGTAGAAGTCTATGATTAACCAGTGTGGGGTTTGTTTGTAAAAATAGCCTCAAGAACTTTGCAAAACTCATTACATAAGAATGTAGTAGTATCTAAGATTGATGGAAATAGTGGCTACAGGACTGACCTTAGTAGGGCCTTTTCTTCCTTTTCCTCCTCCGAGTCCATGGGCATACACTATATCTTCATTATTGTCATGCTAGAACCCATAACACATTTCTATGTTGGATCCTTCCATCACAAAATAGCAGGCATCTGATATGATATTCTTGATTTATTCTTATCTCTATGTACTCCAAGATAAGAATAGACCTCCTTGTCCATAATTTACTCATCAAGATAAAAAGGCAATGGATTAGTGTGAAACAAATCCAGATCTGCATCTACGGGCCTCTCAAAGGTATAGTTTCAGTTCGTGCCGAACCATATTTTTCTAGTATAACAACTTAAAAACTATTGTGGAATCCTCTTCCACTTGGTTTCATTAATGAGATCATTATATCACTGCAAGAAGGTGGTATTTTTTAATTTTGTGTTGGGGTTTTCACTGTTATCCTGCCATGGGTCGAACATCTTGGAAATTTAACGATCAAGAGTGTATGACAGTTTGCGACCATGTAGAGGCCTCCACTTCAAAATTATAAAATAAACCAATAGATAACCATATATTAAATAACCACTCCTTTCATGCATGCCAGTACAAGCTTGTAGCATCTCCATCAACAAATACTTGCACCAATTTAATAGCACTCCCTGTTTATAGAACTCAGTGATGGAGATAACCTCTAGAGTGCATTCTCCCTTGGATTAATTTTTCATGACCTTTTCCGCAATGAGATAGTAGGCGCAATGGACTTGCTCATCATTAATAGGCTCGATAAGTGCTCTGCAACCACCACGTCTAGTACCGAATCTATCGTACATGTTGACCTCTCCTTTCTTTCTGTCATGCTTCCTTGAGCCTTGGAATCCTTTGGACACGTCTTCTCCTTCCAATGAAAGAACTTTAAACGAATGAATATCGTCGACATGGATAGGATATGATTTTTCTATTCACAAAGTGTCATTATGCACACGACTGATAAGAAACTTGGTGCACCTCACAACTTTCCCTATAGTTTTGAACTATGGAAGGTCACAAAAATTCATTAAAGTGGAAACTTTAAGCAACAGATATGGGATTTTCCACTGCCATTCTATATCTCTAGATGGTAGGGCCTTATAATCTATATAAGTGTCAATTTTCATTTGGGGAAACAAGTCCCCATATGAGAAATTGATATCAAGTAGCCTCACCTGTCCCACCTTGTCCTGCAAATATCCCAATATCTCACCTCTCGAATCACTAATATCTGGTTGAGTTGTAAACGCCCCTATAGCTGAAGCATGACCCATTTTTGTGGACCTACATTGATAAACAAAGAAAAATGGGGGAAAATGACTATTGGCACGAAATTGGAGACAAGGGTTCTCGTAGGTTACCAACAAAGGTATCGTTGTAGTCTAGTTGCACTTGCATATTCAACCTCTTGCAAGGGAAGGATGTCTCACAAGAAGAACTATCTCCGAGACTTACTTGTGTGATAAAGCGATTTAAAGAGGACACACCATCAAGTCACTATCGAGACTTGTGTGATAAGGTGAGTTAAAGAGGACACACCATCAAGTCCAGTGCATTACAGTAAAATTCCATACTTAAAGGTAAAGATATCATAACATTAAGAGGCTTAGACCAGTAAAAGAATTAAATAGTTTGTGGTGTGCAACATTAAAGTAAACACATACATCGATAAGGTTGTTTAAACATTAACACAACTAGAAGTTACATAAAATAACAAAAATTATGCAGGAAAGAAACCATACATTCATCCACATAATGAAAAATGTTTTGGTGCCTGAATAATCAAACATATATTATCTTATCATGATTGATCATACATGGAGGGAATCCCTTGATGTCAATATTTATACAAATAACTTGGTAATGAGATATCTGATCTCAACTCTCAGACTCCACACAGTTGCAATTCTTACTCAATAATTCTCATTAACAACAAAACCCCAAAACCCCACAACAACATAACAAAAACAACAAAACCAGTGGAAAACCCAGAACAAAAGCTTAGAATACAACCACAACCCATTACATAACTCCATGATTTATAATTTTTACACGAGGATTATTGGCTTATTGATTCCGTTTTTATGCTTTATTTATGTCGCGTCCTTCTGGCATGCACTCTAACATTCCATATCTTTCTTCTTCTCCTCCAGCTGGCAGATTAGTCTTTTCCCTACTGGCATGTTGGCGCATTGGTTTTCACCACTTGGATCTACTATTTTCGCGACCATGTGGTGATCAGGAGTGTATGACAATTTGTGACCATGTGGTGGCCTTCACTTCAACATTATAGAATAAACCAATAGATAACCATATATTAAATAACCACCCCTTTCATGCATGCCAGTGCAATCTTGTAGCATCTCCATCAACAAATACTTGCACCAATTTAATACCACTCCCTGTTTACAAAACTCAGTGATGGAGATAACCTCTAGAGTGCATTCTCCATTGGAGTAATTTTTCATGACCTTTCCTGCAATAAGATAGTAGGCATAGTGGACTTGATCATCATTAATAGGCTCGATAAGTTCTCTGCAACCTCTACATCTAGTACCAAATCTATCATACATGTTGACCTCTCCTTTCTTTTCTTCATGCTTCCTTGAGCCTTGGAAGCCTTCAGACACGTCTTATCCTTCCAATGAAAGAACTGTCAACTAATGAATATCATCGACATGGATAGGACATGATTTTTCCATCCACAAAGTGCCATTATGCACATGATTGATAAGAAACTTGGTGCACCTCACAACTTTCCCTATAGTTTTGAACTATGGAAGGTCACAAAAATTTATTAAAGTGGAATCCTTAAGTGACATATATGGGAGTTTCCACTGCCATTCTAACTCTCTGAATGGTAGGGCCTTATAATCCATATAAGTGTCAATTTTCATTTGGGGAAACAAGTCCCCATCTGAGAAATTGATATCAAGTAGCCTCACTTGTCCCACCTTGTCCTGCAAATATCCCAATATCTCAACTCTCAGATCATGGATATCTGGTTGAGTTGTAATATCCTCTATATCTAAAGCATGACCCATTATTGTGGACCTACATTGATAAACAAAGAAAAATGGGGGAAAATGATTATTGGTGCGAAATTGGAGACATGGGTTCTCATAGGTTGCCAACAAAGGTATAGTTGTAGTCTAGTTGCACTTGCATATTCAACCTCTCACAAGGGAAGGATGTTTCATAGGAAATTCTATCGAGACTTGTGTGATAAGGCGAGTTAAGGAGGACACACCATCAAGTCCAATGCATTACAGTACAATTCCATACTTAAAGGTAAATATATCATAACATTAAAAGGCTTAGACCAATAAAATCATTAAATAGTTCGTGTTGGCCACATTAAAGTAAACACATACATCGAGAAGGTTGTTTAAACATTAACAAAACTAGCAGTTACACAGAACAATAAAGATTATGCAAGAAAGAAACCATGCATTCATCCACATAATGAAAATTTTTTGAGTGCCTGAATAATCAAACATATATTATCTTATCACGACTAATCATACATGGAGGGAATCCCTTGATGTCAATATTTATACAAATAACTTGATAATGAGATATATGATCTCAACTCTCAGACTCTACACAATTGCAATTCTTACTCAATAATTCTCATTAACAACAAAACCCAAAAACCCCACAATAACATAACAACAACAACAGAACCATTGGAAAACCCATAACAAAAACTTAGAATACAACCCCAACCCATTGCATAACTCCATGATTTATAATTTTTGCACAAGCATTATTGGCTTCTTGATTCTGTTGTTACGCTTTATTTATTTCATTTCCTTCTGGCATGCGCTCTAACATTCCAGATCTTTCTTCTTCTCCTCTAGCTGACACATCACTCATTTCCCTACTGGCATGTTGGCACATAGGTTTTCACCACTTGGATCTACTATTCATGTTATATATTTCTCTAAAAAAACTTTTTACACTTGCAAAACTTGGCAGTCTTCAAAATGAAGGGCCCAACAGGCCCCAACCACAATCCTTGACTCATCCCGAGTAAACCTTATACTGGATTTCTTTGGTCTCCTTCAAATGAAAGGCCCAACTCCAATACAATATAAAGGGCTTGCTCGCAGAAGCTGTCATAGTGTCTGACCCTGTCCTTCCATTTACTTACCAAAATAGATGCACCCGCAAATAATTCTCACATGTTGTTGATGTCATGTACCTTGGGCTTGGTATCCAAAAGAGAATTCCACTCTGTTTCAGTAATAGAATCCAACTACACAATTAGACTATACTCTACTTGAACTCTAGTCCTGGACTTCCAGAGTGTTGTATTTACTTCTCTGTTAACCTCATCCATGGAATTTAGGTGGTCACCCTCAACTTGTATCTCAGTAAATTTAGTCGATTTGTCTATAGGGTCAACAATGGATCAAGATTCTACTTGCATCTTCTTAAGCCTAATGCACAACTCTTCAACATGCCTACTACATTAATCCAGTAAGACAACTTAATCTATGACCATGTCAAAGATTCGACGACACTCTTTGGTCCTAGTATGAGGTGAGGACTTGAAATTGACGCCCTCTTCGACTGCATGTTCAAGATTCTGGAGGAGCTCTCAAGGTTTCTCCTTTTCCTTAAGCTAGATGGCATCCAACTGGTGTTGGAGATATTCAGTTTTGTTAGCCAGTTGTGTCTATGCATCTATGCTAAGGATGACCCTATCAACTGGTGCAACTGGGCCAACATTCTCTTGGATATCAACTACCATGTTTCAAAGAGTAGGCCATACCTATATAAATTTTTTATACACAACCTATATAGTAGAATCATCTTGTACTCGCAAGATTTTCTCAAGTGCCACAACTGTAGTAGCATTCTCAACAACCTCTTGCAACTATTTTGTGTGTTTTGTGAGCTCTTGATTACTGTGCTCAATTCTGGTGAGTCTTTTCTTTAGTTGATCGGTGGAAACCATGATTAGCTACAAAATATGAGGTGTAGGGAGGGTGGATAGTTCTCCACTGGTAGAAGAAATAATGACTGGTGGTCGTGAAGGAAGAAGCTAACCACTTGCAATAGAGAGCTATAAGAAGCTCTTAGTACCAACACCCTCTCAGATGGGCAGATGGGATATGAATTTGCACATAACTCGGTCATGTAGTTCCGGTGGAAGCCTATCAAGAATCATTGTTTGTTCCAAGCAAAGCTCTAGGATGGATCTACACTATTTTAGGTCCTACAACATTGGTGCCACTTTCTCTCTGATGGAGTCATGTTGTGCGTCAATTGTGTGTCATCTTGGGAATCCATCTACTCATGCTCCGGTTGATCTTGGTCTTTCATAGGGTCCTCATCCATCATAACCCATGTCTGAGGTCATGTCTCGGGATATAAAGGGAAGGTCATTTATGGATTTGTGTCCAAGGGGACTTGGACCTACAGGATATGAGGAGAAGTGGGTGGGGAGGGAGCTGGAGTACTTATAGTGGTGTTGATATTGGAAGAAGAAATGGGCAAGACAGTATCATCCTAGGTATGGACTGAGGGGATAGAGGCATGGTCAAACCATCGGTGGTCCCACCATTATGTGGGTTGGTTTCCTCTTCGATGATAGTAGTAGATTGGGGTTGGATGGGAGGGTCATCAATAATATGTATGACAATGGGTGTGGATGGTGAAGTGAAGGAAGTGAGATTTTTAGTGCGCGGTTAGGTTGGAGTAGTGTGTAATTGTGGTGGAATGGAGAAAAGTGGGATGGCCTTAATAATGAGAGAGTCCATAGTGGTTTGGGAGGGGGACTTAGTACACATCTTTTTTCAAGGAAATACAGAGGTGATTACCTCCCGAAACTACTTACCTGAGATCTGTTCATCATCACGAATGGATGAAAAGGGTATATAAATTATTTTTGTCAGTGATGCATCCCCTTCTTCTTCTTTGGCCTCTCCCTCTAAGGTGGTGTGCATGTGTTTTATATTGCTTGCACTAGGGCCTACACCTAATGTTTATGCAGGGGAAAACCTTTTTTAAATAGACGATAAGGTGTAGGAAGCACATGTAGGTGTCTCTTCCCTTAGGACCCTTGGCCATCCTTTGAAATCCTTTTCAAGTGCCACTACATCCCTATATAAATACAAAGGAGTCACATGAAACAAAGCAGGTACATCATCCAATGACCACACAAAAGTGTCGTCGCAATTCATACCGAACTAGATCTGGTGGGTATGTTTGTTGAGGATCGCTTGTGGAATCTTGAGCCTCTCACTTGTGGTGACCTTGTCATTGTGCCACTGTGCAAGGACAACATTGTTCTTGACAACATTAAAGACAAAATTTTGATCATGCCAAGGATCAAATAACTTTGCAATGCAAGGATCTAAACCATGAGAAATTCTTCGGCCTTGAGAAGGCTTCCATTTCCACATCACAAAAGTGACAAAGAAATAGCCATAAATGAAGTAGGTGGTCCTCTCATTGACATTTTCATAGGCCTGTAACATCTCTTGTAGCTGATACTGGAACTTGTTCATTGGTGCACCATTCTTGTTAAATTTGACCACCTCTATGGCATCAAACGTACACTCATTCTGTGTGAAGTTTTTCATCACCTTGCCAGTGATGAGGTAGCAAGAAAAATAGACCTGTGGACCATTAGTGGGCTCTAACAGACACCATAGTCTCCCTGACGATTTACATAGAGTTCATAGAGGTTGAGCATACCCTTTTTCCTGCCATGATTCCTAGACCCATGGAATCCATTTGATACATTATGAACTTTCATGGACAAGCCAGTTAACTAGTGGATGTCTTCCACATGTATGGGGTATCCCTTTTCCAACCAAAGTGTGACATTTTGGAATTGGTTGATCAATAATTTAGTGCATTTAGTGAATACACTAGTGGTGTCGAACACCTATAAGTCTCATATATTCATCAGTATGCTAACATGTAGGGGTAGGAACGACGACTTTCATTTCCACTAGAATGAACCATCTAGTGAGGTGGTGTAGTCTTGGAAGTTATGAATCACCATAGACATGTATTGGGAAGAATCATTGAAGTTTGTGTCCACCAGTTGTGTGTGTTCCACCTTGCCATGAAGATCATCTAAAACTTAGACCTAGGGGTCAATGAATTCAGCTAGAAAAACAATTGTAAGTGGAGTAGGAGATTCAGGGATAGATCCCTAACCATAGGTGTGAACCATGCTAGCAGAATTTCAGCAATAGAAAAATTGAATTTGGGGATAGGGTCATGGAAACCAATTCACAGAGAGATCATTGGGCACTAGGACTAAGTATATAGTTAACACGATGAAAATACAATAATATCGATTCATCGGCCAAAGGTGTGCTTATAAGAAAATTGCAGAGGGTGACTTGATGACCATGCATTAAATATTATAAGGTGACAAGAGTGGTCATTAACGTCGACTCAATCCATCGAACACAGAAAAAATCCATGATGTGATTTTGGAAACTAAATGCATAACCAAAAATTTGGTAATGGGATAGTAAATTAACTTGGGAAAGTAATGAGCAGGTGAATGGTTCACCGGAAAAGGACAAACATTTGTTAATATTTAAGTGACTATGAAAAGAAGAGACGTAATGGTGGGTACAAAGATACTAAAGACTTTTAATGACCCACATGATGACACAAGGGTATAGACTTCATTTTTCTACAGAATCAAGTATGAGAGGATGTGATTGCGACCTTCCCGACCACAAAGGGAATATCCGGTCTAGATGACTCTGACATTGACAATGAAGCAGTAAGACACGTAAACACATAATATGTCACCATTTATTAACAGGAAATAAAAAAAGATAGAAATGGAAACCCTACATACTAACTCACTCTCGGAACCAGGAGCATAACGAAACTGTAATTATAAAGAAGAAAGGTAGGGATTTGAAATTGCACCATTCACCTAGCCGGGTCGAAGAATTCCATTGAGTTGCGTTAATATGAAAACTCCAGAGTCTCGGATTTCCACAACTATAAAAGGACCAAACCTTCGGTGCATTTTGGATTTTTTTCGGATGTTTTTTCATACTTGTTTTCCTTATAAAGAGAACAAAATCCACCTTGTGAAAATGACTTATGCTTTATATGTTGATAGTTCCAGGACTTTTTTCGAGATTTCTCCACAATATGGTGAAAATATGCTACGAAGCTAGCTTCCTCAAGTTCTATTATTTCTTCCACCCATGCAACAATGGATTCATCATCGGTCATCTTGGTAGCTTGCACAATAAATAGACTTGGAATGAGAAAATCAAGCCGACCTGTTGCTTCTTGGACATATACCAGTTGAAATGAGGTATACCTATTTAATCACTTTGTTGTAGTCTTGTATTCCCATAACATAGTTGGAACTCATTCATCCAAATCATCATGATTTGTGCAAAAAACTTTATTTAGTCCCATCTCCAAGATTTCATTAAATTCTTCCATTGTTTTGTTAGCCTACAAATGGTAGGGACTACTCTTATGATGTCGAATAAAAAACTCTCTAGTAAGGTTCACTATAGTTTTACTGAGAAAGTTGTCTCCTTGGTCATTGGTCAAGCTGCAAGGACAACTGAAATTAGTAATAACATTCTCAAAAATAAACCGTGTTGTAGTGGCTATAGAATAGTCCCAAATAGCCTCCGCTTCAACCCAATGAGTCGGGTAATCAATTGCATTAATTATGTATCTATCCTTTGAATGTAGGGTATTTGCTCAGGGACCGATGAAATCAACAACCCTTTTTTAAAAATCTTGTAGGGTGTGAACAAGGTACATAGGCAACTCATTGCGACATGATGGTTTTCCCACTCTCTAACATACATTGCAATCCTGGGAATATTCCATAACATCTTTAAATAATGTAGGGCACCAGAGTCCTTCCTATAAGATCTTTCTATTGGTTTCCTTTCCACCAACGTGTCCTCCCGAAACTCCATATTATTCCCATAAAATATCATGTCTTTCATGATCTAATCCACAACACCGCAAGATATTATCTAATCCCAATTTGTAGAGTTAGCCCGCAATCAATTGATATTCCACTACACAAACCATGAGGTGCCTCTTTTGGGTCACGAAATATTATCCTGGCATAGTACCAGTAGTCAGGAATAGAGAATTATCTGAAAGATAATCAAGAACATCCTCAATATGAAAAAGGTCTACATCAGGGAGCTCATCATAGACTGCTTTGCCACTTTCTCCCAATTTTAACCTGGAAAAATGATATGGCCCCATGTTGTGTTTACTATGATTTACAATACATTTGAACGATAATTTCTGGAATAACAACAACCACACACCGTCTGACCCTCTAACACAAGTTTATTCTGCAATGCTTCAAAGAAGAATGTTAAATTAAAAACTAAAATGAATTCAAGTAAATAATTCCTAAACTTTTGTAAAACATACATTATGAGCCTTCCCTTTTGGTTTTGGTGTAGTTGTGTCCATCTTGGGAAAGTTTGCGACTAGCAAATTATATAGGATGGCCCAAGTTTCCTTCCCCTGGTTGCACAAGAATAACATCTAGTGCAACTACTGAGGCATCGATATGTACATGAAATTAAATTTTCCAATTACGATAAGTCAAAATGGGTGCAATGCTCAAATTCTCTTTTAGCAGGTCAAATTCTTTATCACAATTTTGAGTCCAATGAAATTCCTCATATTTTTTCAGTAGTTGTTCCAATGGTGTGGTTATACTTTCTTAGTTCCTAATAAACCGATGATAGTATCTTGTATGGCCTAGAGTAGTCCACAACTGTTTGACAATGATACGAGGAATATTGAGAATTACTGCGACTTTCACTGAGGATCGAAGGACACTCCCTCCCTACAAACTATGTGTTCTAACATATTCTGGAAGGGTGCACAATTTTTTTTCTCTCAAATTAATGGAAATTTGTAACTGTCTACATTGGTTCAACATAAACTGTAAGAGCCCAATATGGTCCTTGAGTAAACTATATATAGTCCAATCATCCAAGAAGTAGACCTCAAGAAACATGTGAATGAAATCACAGAACACTACAATGACTATCCAAGAAAACATTGTTGGGGCATTCTTAAGCCCAAAAGGCAACATTGTATGAAAATGATCCCCACTCATTAGTGAAGGTAGTATTCTTCTTTTATTCCTCAAAAATTCGAAGTTGGTGATATCGGAAAATCCATTTGTAAAGGAATAGGCTTTGTTTCCTTCTACCTAATCTAGTACCTCGTCACTAAAGGTGGTAGGAAAGGGGTCATGTACAAAAGCAACATTCAAGCTTCTATAATCTAAACAAACATGTATATCATCCATACCTTTCTTAGTTTGTATCATGATAGGAATGATCCATTCAGCCTTATCGACAGGGACAGTTATCCCATCTATGAGCATCCTATCAATCTCCTTCTTCCTTTCTCTTTGACTCTGGTATGACGATATGGACTATGCTTGGCTAGTCTTGGTCCGAGTTAAATCAATCCCTCATCTAAATATCCCTTAATACCTTTTAATTCAGAAACGATTGTAGGAAAATAATCTTCATATTCCTGCAAGAGAGCATGTATCTTTGTCATGGTCTATTCGTCCCAATAGTCTTCAATAGATGCTAACTTAGGATGCTCATCAGTTCTTATATTGACTTTGTGTAACTTCAATGGTTTGGT
Organism: Picea sitchensis; assembly: GCA_010110895.2. Classification (NCBI taxonomy): domain Eukaryota; kingdom Viridiplantae; phylum Streptophyta; class Pinopsida; order Pinales; family Pinaceae; genus Picea; species Picea sitchensis. Next base: position 18,037 of record SNQJ01S0026330.1, on the reverse strand, counting down.
ATAATAAATACTAATAGCCTCTGAGATAGTATCTTTGACCTCCCTAGTTCCTTCAGATCCCTAAAATGTCAACTGCCTAACTTCCTCAAGGTCATCAAGATTTTTTGGGTCTTTATCAACAGTAATACAAACTACAAGAAGTAAAAAAAAGGATGGGTAAAGACTATGATGAAGGAAGTACTCATGTTCAATATAGACAATAGGAGGATGTGTAGGATTAAATTCATCAACAAAAGGAAATGTCCTTTCTTAATCGTTGAAAAACTAAAAAGGATTTTATGGGACTTGCCTAAGAATAAGAAGTCTTGACATAATTGTTGTTGAAGTATTTCCTAGCAACTTGAGTTTAGTGTCGATATTCCTCGTAATATGTAATGGGTTGGAATTTGTCCCAAGGAATGAATAAACTAAAGCACCCATGATTGAGAAGGTAGTTTTGCAACTTCCTTTGATAAAATTCTACATGCTCCTTAGATGTGATTCCTCATGTAGTCCAAGGCTGTTGCAAATTCAAAGAAGTAAAAGTACGTGAGAGAGTGTTAGAAACAGTGTAGGATGGCGCTGCTTCATCCCAGAAATATAAAGTATCCTTGTGGGTGGACCACCATATTGCTAAATAGGATTGTAATGCAGCATCAAGTACATGAACTCTTTTCTCTGGCGTGACTTTATCCTCTAACCCAACAAGAAAGATACATAAATATGAACTGTCATCATAAACATGGTAGTCTCTAACCTCTGACCCAATCCCGCACCGGATGCTTTGATGGTCACACAACATCATGAGGAGTTCTCATATATTCCCTATTTCCAATTGTCAAACACTACCTCTGAATCTTCCCCCATAGGCTAAACTCTTCCAACCTAGCGGGTCATCTGTGGTAGGGTTAATATAGTCTTCCCATTTTCCTGTAGTCAGAGTGTAGAGATGATCTAGGGAATCCTCTTCCATATTCCCTCTACTGAATCCGTATAGTGAGGACCTCTATAAGGATCTAGTGGTTGGGTTACTTTCATACCATGTGCTTCAAAGGTCATTAGTTCCTTCTTAATATCTATAATACCATAATTCTCATAATCCTAGTCTATACCCAAAAGAGCTGGGTATGGGTCCTTCTCCCCCATTATTTATATAACTTGTAGAATGTCCATTTTCTTGAATCCATCTAAGTCCATTTCAACATTTTTCAGTCTCCCAATAGGATAGATACAATATTCATTGGCCATCCACAATTTAATGGGAGAATATTCCAACTTGGGATTACCCATGTATTTCCAAGTCTTCTTCGGTAACATGTTCACGTCAGACCACAAAGATCTAGCATAACATCATTAATCTTGTAGCCATCAATGTGATCATTTAGTATAAATTCCCTTTCATATCATTGCTTCATTCTTTGTATTCTACCTATATTCCTCTCTAGAAGGTGAGAAACAACCAACTCTTCTAGGTTCTCTTCAACCTCTAAAGTCCCCTTGAGTTTTTTCTACAACTCCTTAGTGATTTGTTCATCATCCAAAATATCATAAAATAAGAGAAGCCACAATTCAATAGTATGTTGGGGTATCATTAGGGTATATTTCTATGTTACCCAATTTTCCTCGAGTTTAGGTTGAGGCTCATGGCTTGAGTATGTAGTTATCGGTATAGTTGTATTAGAAATCCATCAGAATATCTCAACAACATCCTTAAATACAAATATTTTCACTAGGGGGTCATATGTAGCATCTTTCGATACTACCTTACGGATATTGTTTTGAGTTGAGTTATCAACATCGACACCAATCCTTGTTTAAGCCTCTAGTAATTATATTAATATTGGGATCTTTTCCTTCAGTGCTAGGTTAGGGATCTAAATTGATCAAATTGGTGCCTAAGCTACCTTGCGTGATCCTCCCATTTCACAATCAACTTAGGACAATCTTCAGTGGCATGGGTGTTGTTTCAAGAGTGGACACACCAAGTCTGTCTTGGAAATGGAAAATGTCTAGAAATAATCTTTTCATCACAATTATAACACCGATTTGGCCCTCTTCCACTAGTTTTTCCACCTCTGAAACCTCCACCACCTCTACATCCTCCTCCAAATCCTGGAGGAAAGTTGTCAATCCTGAATGCAAATCGATCTAGTCTATATGAAAGAGCATCTAGAGTGATACATTATTTAGTGGTGTGAGTAGGTGGCCTACATAAATCACAACTAGTCTGTGTTAGGGATAGGGGTGTATTTTTGTAGTATTGGTAAATGTCGAGGGGGATGCCTATGGGTTCTAAAAATTTCACAGTATTCATTATTCTGATTACCCTGATGGTTTGAGAAGGTGTGGTATTTCACATGTCCATGCAATGGTGCAAAAACTGCAAATTTTGCAACCCATATTGATGGTGCTACTAGTGGAGGTTGCCATTAGTGTTTGAGGGGGTCCTACACCCCTCAATATGGGACATTGTGTCCATGTATTACCTTCAATATAGAAACCTGTACACCAGAATTTTGGGAAGGCTTCTCTAGGAAAGGTCAATTCTTGAATCTTATCAGTCAAGGTGGAAATATGGCCTTGCATTTGCATAATATTATAGTCGTTGGGTGGTATTGTTACCCACAAGATTCTAGGATATCCGACCATCACCTCAATTTTCATGGCATGTTCTAGGGATTTCCCCAATATAGTTATCCACTACTGAGTTAATGGGATTCAAGTTAATGGTAAAATTTCCTGAATGAACCATTCAAATTGGTCGTATTCATGAATGGGGTTGGCCAATTTCCCTATTCGTCTTTGAATATTTGGTTATACTCCTAGGCATATTCCCCATCTCTCTATTTGATTTCTCGTAGTTTAAAAAGAGCTTGTTGCTCAGTTTGGGGTAGTTTAAATTTAGCTATAAATTTTTTGTTTGACTTGCAGTAAAGGGAATGGTTTCCCCTAGGGATTCCTCAGTTCGATGGATTTCATATACCATTTTTAATGCGACCCTTAGCGTGATCTAAAGCTCAACTAGTTTATTAGCATCCAAATTTCTAGGAGATGACCAAATGGCCTTACAAAGGAACCTATGTTGTTCAACATCCTCATCCCCTTGACCCTAAAATTATGGGTATCGAGTGAGGGATCTAACATGTTGATGTGCCATGGGAGGACTTGGGGAACATATCAATATAAATCCTAATGGCTTTGGCTGCAATAACACTAAATAAAATGCCAAACTACTGCTACTAGTACTACTCGAACTGGTTGGACTAGAATGAGGAGAAATGATAGAAATTGTGGGAGAGTGTATTATATAATTTACTAGATTAGAATATTGTGTTAAGGGACTAGGTGATCCAAGGATAGTTTCCTTTATCAGCAGGATATAGGATTATTTAACCTAGTGAGTCACGTTAAGAGGCCATATCATATCAAGTCATGTAGTGTATTTCACATCTTCATGCTCTATAGGAGTTGGATGTCACACAACTTCTGCAAATATTACAATTGAGTCTTGTTCCTTGGTGGTGACTCCTATCTTGATTCTTTCTTACAAATTTTCTTCACTTCGATGAATCTCTCCAGAACTCTAACCATTCTCTCTGAACCTCTCCTTTATCCATTGGTTGGACAACCTTCCATGCGTCTGCAACTCTCTCAACCTCTTAAATTCTATTTTATGACTCTTCTCGAGGTTGATCTCCTTGTGTGATTGATCATGCCTCTTCATCAAATTTCACATCTATTCTTGCCACCTATTTTCAAGCAATGAAACCCTTTCCTGATTTCTCTTGTCTTTGAAATCTTTCTCACAACGATCCCCCATACCTCAAGAGCTCTTGTATCATAACTCATGGATCCTCACCTAAATCACTTGCCCCTCATGTGCAAAGGTTTTTACTTGGCTATTTCAACCAAAGGAATCGGTATCATTACTTATTCCACCAAAAATATCTTCATCCACAATGGAATTTCTCTCAATAATCTCCCTTGGGATCCCTCGTAAAACATTGCTTCTAATTTTGAGAATGACTGGTGGTTTTCCACAAAAATTCAATGATGTATCCCTCTAAGGTAGTTTGGACCCAAAACTCCATAGCTCGACAAATATAGTGATCTAACTTGTGAATAGAAGTGATCCACTCAATCATCCAATTAAATATCTTCTTGAAGTTATCTTTAAACTATGGCACTTCTTGCAACTAGTCAAGCCACTGGTAGACCTCTTCTGGGAATCAGATCTAGAATATTTTGTATTGATCATTGGATGGTTTGAAATAAAATACTGCATCCTTCACAACCATCAAACCTTTCTGTTGTAACTCAATTTCTTTAAATATGAACTCGTCACACCTTCTCCCACCCATTTTCAATATCGGACATCCTATGAAAGTTGTTAAAATTCAATGTCCACGAAACAAAACCATTTGTTGGCGTGAAATTGGAGACCAAGGTTCTCAAAGGTTACCAATAAAAGTACCATTTTCTGGTGCAAATTTTCCACAAGAGAAGGAGATCTCACCCAAAGTGCTACTGATACTTGTGTGATAAAGTGAATTAAAGAATACACACCATCACTTCGAGTGCATTACAATAAAATTCCATACTTAAAGATAAATATATCATAACATTAAAAGGATTAGACCAATAAAAGCAATGAACAGTCTATTTTGTGCAACATTAAAGTAAACACATACATAAAAAAGCTTGTTTAGACATTAACACAACCAATAGTTACCCAGAACAACAAAGATTATGCAAGAAATAAACCATCCATTCATCCACATAATGAAAATGTTTGGGTGCTGAATAATCTAAACAATTCCATACTTAAAGATAAATATATCATAACATTAAAAGGATTAGACCAATAAAAGCAATGAACAGTCTATTTTGTGCAACATTAAAGTAAACACATACATAAAAAAGCTTGTTTAGACATTAACACAACCAATAGTTACGCAGAACAACAAAGATTATGCAAGAAATATACCATCCATTCATCCACATAATGACAAATGTTTGGGTGCCTGAATAATCTAACATATATTATATTATCATGGCTGATCATACATGGAGGGAATCCCTTGATGTCAATATTTATACTAATAAATTGGTAGTGAAATATCCAATGTCGACTCTCAAAATATGCATAATTGCAATTCCTACTCAATAACGCTCATTAACAACAAAACCCAAAAACCCCACAATAAAATAAAAACAACATTAGAAGCAATGGAAAACCTGGAACAAAAACTTAGAACATAACCCTAAACCACTACATAACTCCATGCTTTATAACTTTTATGCAGGGCTTATTGTCTTCTTGATTCCGTTGTTACTCTTTCTTGATTTTGTGTCCCTATGGCATGTGCTCAAACGTTCCATATCTTTCCACTGCTCCTCCAGCTGGCCCATCACTCTTTTCCCTACTAGCATATTGGAACATAGCATTTCATCACTTGGATCCACTGTTGTTGTGTTATATTATTATGAAAAAAAATTATACAACTACAAAACTTGGTGCTCTTCAAAATGAAGGGCCCAACAATGACATTGATGCGAACTCACGTAATGCTCATTGGGATCTATAGTGAAGAATTCAAACAATCAACCAGAGAAAAATAACTTAAATATGAAGTGATCATCGGTTTATAGATAGACATGAGGAAGGTGGTGCAAGATGAGTATTAAATGATCATTAAGAAGAAGACTGCATAATGAACTCGATATTAACAACAAATATGATGGACAGACGTGGATAAATTGGATCAATGATTCAGTAAGTAAAGAGAAAAAATACCAGAAAAATAGTTGATTTTTCAGAGATCAACCGGAAAAGTATGTGTGACCTTTTGGACATAAATGAGTGTCGCTGATATAGACAAGATGAAGATAGAAAGGTACCAACTACATTTAACGAACACTATGATAGGGGCATGACAATGACTCGAACAAAGGGATTTACTTTATTCATAAAGATATGAAATGGAATCCCCCCAATCACAATGATGTGACCCAAACTGGAAAAATGGCTATGACAACTAGACTCTACGGGTGAGTGAGAGTTAAACACATCACTATTTTATTAGTAAAAAGGGAAAATAAAAAAACAAAATAGAAACTTACCCACTTTATTCACTCCCTGTTACAGGAGTGAAAAAAAAAATTGCTCGATGAGCAGAGAGGTAGGGATTCATGCATGGACCATTCACCCAACCCAGACAAAGAACACCATCTAGTTGTGTTAGCTTAACAACTTCTGACTCCCAAATTTCTGCAACTATAAAAGGTCCAAGCCAATGCATTTGTAACTTCCCTGGATGCTTTTGAAACTTACTTTCATAGAGCAATACCCAATCTCCTTGGCCAAAAGTATTGGTCTTGTTGCACTTTTCATGCCAAGCATTTTTTCTATCCTTCTCCACATTTCGATGAAAATATGCTTGAAATATGGCCTCATCCAATTCCAAGAACTCTACAACCTGTTCTACAACTGATTCATCATTTTTCATATGATTCACATGCACAATGTATAAAGCTAGAGTGATGAACTTGGTCGGGACTACTACTTCTCTCCCATACACCAGTTGAAAGGGAGTACATGTATGTAATTTATTGCATATTTTTTCAAATCACTGCTGAGAAGAACTTCTTAAAAAAAAAATTTTAGGAGATGTACGCACCCTGCACCATTACATCACATGTACATATGCTTGCTGCACCACTACAACTTGTGTACATATGATTTATGCACCATTACAGCCCATGTATGCTTGCTAAAGTTGCAAAAAATAAAAAGTTGCAAGGAATTTATTCAAATTCACGAGCTATTGGAAGTTTCCCAACTAATCCACCTACTATAGCTCGTCACCCAACCGAATAAACATCCTTTTGTCATATAAAAGGATTTTTTAGGGTCACATTTCATATCCAAGAATAAGAATAGTGAAACTATGCCCAATTTCACTTCCCCTCCTTGCCCAACATATTGTTGCCTTTTGTGAGATATTGCCTCAACATTCCCATATCATCCCCTTCTCCCTCCATTCAATCCATGCCCTTCTTTGAGGTGATCATAATATTGAGAGAATGAGTCCATTCAAGGTGCACTTGGAGTATGGTAAAGAGGAGCCCAAACCAGGTTCGCAGAATGGTGGCCGAAATAGATTGTAAGGTAAAATCTTTGTATGATGAATAAAATAATCACATTTTCCTATCCCAAATGATGATGTTTTGAGTATTTTCATTGATTTATAGTTAGCATTTAATATCTAACCCTAACTTATGGATAGAATAGCATGCTTGTAGTTCTGGTTTTTATATATTTGGATGCAGGTCAACCTTAGTAGGAGACATCCAGTCAGTGGAACTTCCAAACTTGAGGAGATCATCACCAAACGTGGGATCAAAGGTATAGTTACCCGATCTCTTCTCTATTTTCTTTCTTTACATTAGTTTGGTATGTTTGGGGTAGAGTAGAATTGATTGAGTTTTAGATGGTTATTCGCTTTGTCTACATCTTAAACCCTGGTGTAGTTAAAGGGGAGTTTTCCCACTAGAATAACTGGTGACCATATTGGGGAATCCTCTAGGCTTTTTAGGGGATTTTGGGTTGTTTGATTGGTTTGTTTTCCTTTCAAGTTTCTTTCAAGTTTTTGAGTCTCTCAAGGGATTCTGGTCACCTCCAGGGTGCATACCAATTTTCCCTGCCCTGTAATACTTCCTGGTATTTTCTTTTTTTGAAGAGATACACAGGTGTACGTGCCCTATCTTGGGTCAACCTGTGTACATATGCGCTCTACTCAATAAACATCTCGCATACATATGCAGGTTGATGAAGCAACAACCCATGTCTTTGTTTTAAGAAAGTTTTGAAAAAGAGGGATTTTTCCTCTTTCCTGATTGAAGTTCACACTTCTCATGGATTTCTTGGATCAATCTAGAGTCTCTGTTTAAGGCCATATCCCGTGTATAGGTTTTATTTTACTTGTTTTCTGAGTCTTCTTGTGTTTACCCTTAAAAAGGTTTTGAGCAAGATGTTGAGTTGTAGATTTGCCTTCTTGGTTTCTTGATTGAATCCCTATGATCTATAGTGGGATGAAGATCTTTTACAGTCTTATTTCAATTTTATTTTTATCCTTTTTACTTGCTTTGAAAAAAGAAAAAAGATTTACTTCAGTTTTTCTCTTTAAAGAAATTTAAAAAAAAAATCATTTCAATTTGGTAAAGTAGTTAAAATTGATTATTTGCAAAAAGGAAAAAGAGTCTTTTTGTCAAGTTCTTTTTTATTTCTTGAAACATAAGTAGCTTGTAGTCAAGTGAAATCAAGTTTTAGGTTTTCTTTACAAGATCTTGAAAAGTTAGTTAAGAAAAGTTGATTTCACAAAGAGTTAGTTATAAAGATTTTCTTTTGAATTTGAGGTAATTTTTCTTTCAAGTG
>SNQJ01S0026329.1:72844-83790 GCA_010110895.2 Picea sitchensis | reverse complement strand
GAGCATGCGCTATCTTCCTTCTCCTTGGAGGATTTCTTGCTCCTAAATGCCTTCGCCTTAATCTCTTCTATGGTTGTGTGTGCAAGGGCACTTTTCCTCCTGAGCTTCCTCAGACTCTTCTAAAACCTTGAAAGGTTTCTTCGACCTCTGTGATTCCTACAGGGTCTCTGTCCACACAAAGGTGCTATATGTCCTGAGATTCTATGCTACTCAGACCTCTAAGGGACTTAATCCTTTCTTCTCCCTCAAATTGAGAATCTGATACCCTCTTGGTAGTCTCTTGCTCAAGCAACTCCTTGCTGAGCCTGCAGGGTATTCAACAACCTTGTGAAGGTCCTCTCCTTGGACTCTTCTCTGTCCATGACTCAAAAGAGTTCTTTCCTGTGCTTTATCTGTACATCCGCTCAATGCCTCCTGGAAGACCTCTATAGAACCCTCAGTGGTTCTACCTCCTTCCTAAACTCGTGATGGAATTCTTCCTCAATGCAACCCATGCATCTGCTCAATGCCCTCCTGGCAGAGCTCTACAGAACTCCTCAGAGATTCTATCTTCTTCTGTGCCTTCCCTCTGCACAACCCTATCTACAAGGTGTTCAGCAACCTTGAGGTATTTCTCTGAGTTTAAGATCTCAGTTGGTGCGCCCTCTTGGCACATCCTTGTCCAAATTCCGCAGAATTGGAAGTGCATCTATGCACTGGCTCTCAAAACCCGCAATGTTCTGTCACGCCCTCTTGGAATGAAGCCTCAAAGAACCCCAAACCTGAAATCAAAGAACCCAACAAATAGCAGAACCTATCTGTCCCTGCAAATTCACATCTATAGCATACATTCACAGTATATAAAGAACACACAAAAGCATTCACATAACACAGAATGACATGCAGGAAAAACTGCTCTTTTTATTCATATGAAATGCCTTATTTACAAGGTGTTCTTGAGTTCAGACTTTGACAGAGTCTCGGCTCCTTCTCCTATCTCTATTCTCTATATTCTCTCTACCTCTCTACGCTCATACTCGATACAAATAAGATCTAAGATCTTTTACATGAGGGGGCTCTTCGAGCTCTTCCCTCCATCTCACCTACTCTATTCAATTACATTGAATTTACAATTAATGGTTGTCCAGTCCATATCGGAGCTAGATTCAAACTTACAACTATTAAAGGCTACTTCTACCTAATGCCTACTCAAAGGCATGGCTCTATGGCTCCACGACCTTACAACATTTAATTACAATTAATTCAAATTCAAAATGTGAGAGGGTTGGTGCATATCTTCCTTGAATGCGCTAAGTGGGTTGGCTAGCTAGTGCATGGTTGGCGTGGAAAGATGCTCCTGCATCATACTCCTCTGCTGCAAAAATTCACGACCTCCTGCTCATGAGCTCTCCACCCCGGTTGTTGAAATCCTCCTGGATCCCAAACAACTCTTTGGAGCTGTCTCCCTACTCCATCTCTCTGTTGTTGTTGTTGTTGCCTTGTTGCTTCTGTTGTTTCCCTTATGCTCAGCTTCTCCTTGTTGGCAGTCTCTGCTGATCTCAACATCAGCCTTCTGATGTCTTCTATCACCTCGTCCAGCTGTTGTCCTAGCTGGCTCTTTCACACAGTCTCCTCTGCTGCAATTTCTTTCTGCAAATGGGAAAATCACCATGATCTCCCGTGCCATCTTCTTCATCTCTTGTGGCCTCAACTTGCCACCCTACTACAGAATTCAGCTATGCAGTCTTCTCACTGAATTGTTGTTCAACTTCCTCTTGTTCTGACAGACTAACTTCCGCCACTTCCCTTGCTGGTATATTTCCAGCTTCTCCCAGCAGCTTCCTAGGCTAGAATTTTCCCTCATCTTCCGCTGCATACCTCGGTACTGCAGTGATGATCATCTGTTCAGCTTCCTCTTGTGACAGTGTTGTTGTCGCCACCTCTCTTTGTGTTGGTTGAATTNTTCTTCTTCATCATTTACTGCTACATACCTCGGCATGGCAGTCTTCATTAGTTCAACTCCTTGGCTGGAACTCTTGAGCGATTCCTATGAATGCTTCTCTTTTTCAATCTGCATGACTATCTTCTCACGACAGTCATTCATTGGCCCTGGATTGCTCAGTCAATCTTCCAACATTCCCAACTCCATCTCCCATGGGGTGATCATCTGATCCGCCTTCTCTTCTTCTGCTATCAACTTCAGTGTTGCGGCATTCTTAGCTTCCTGGCTGAATATGTTGAGCCATTCCTCAGAATGCTCATCTTCTTCTTCTGCTTGGGAAGCTTCTAACATCTACTCCAATTCTTCGACAGTCACAACTGGTTGTCCTTCTTTTGTTGTTGTTGCTTCATCGACAACACAAACTTTTTCCTTATCTTGGCTAAATGGCAAGAATATTCCAATTCCCCCAATCATCAGAATGTTCTCCTAATCCTCCTCCTAGATGGTGCAAGTTTTTAAATTGTCATCATCTTCATTCACATGGTCTGCAAACCCAAATGAATCTTCACTTATCATCATTCCTTGCTAATATGAACTTACCTCTGATTTCACAAGACTTTCAGACAGTCTCATTGGCTCTCCCTTGCCCTCCTGGCAAATTAGGATTTCTCTGTTGCCCTCTTAGTAGTATATGAGATCCCGCAGTGATCTCATCTCATTTCCCTCTTGGAAATATGAAATTCCCTGGCTGTCCTCTTGTTAGTCTATGAGATCCCGCAGTGATCTCATCTCATTGCCCTCTTGGCAATTGGGAATTTCCTTTCTGTTCTCCTGGCAGTCTTCGAGATATTCAGTTGATCTCATGTCATCCTCATCACTAATATTTATCCCAGCCTCTGGTTCACACATCTGAACCATCTCCTCTTCTGGTCTAGTGAGGTTTTCATCATGCCTCAACCATATTCTCAACAGCCTCTGTTGTCCTTTGACCATCAATGCCTTGACTGGCCATTTTATCTTCGTCCCGATGGGCCATTCATACACCCATCGTGACCTTGTATCCTGTTGCACCCATAATGCAAGCTCATCCATCCTTGCTCTGATCTCAGTGAGCTCTTTATCCCATGCATCATTCTCCTACTATTGGCAGTTCCTCTTTCCATCACATGCATGACCTTCAGTAGTCATTCTGCCTGATGTCTATCTGCCCTCCTGGAAAATATGTTGTTGTCACTCTGCATCTTTGAGTGTTTCCAGCATCTCCCTGCAGTCCTCCTGATTGTCTCCTTGACTATTGCGTACCTGCAAACAATCACCACAGAGTTTTCAGTACTCTGCTTTCCTTTTCCTGTCTCTACAAGCTACCTCTGATACAACTTTGATGTGCATCAGAGTATTTTCTTTCCTGCTCCCTCTGCCTGAAATATACAAATAGAGTTTCAGCTCTGATACCACTATGTTGTGTATTAGAGTGTTCTTTTCCTTCTAGCTTCCTCTGCCTACAATATATAGACATAAATTAGCTCTGATACCAAATGATGTAGACCCCCTACCCTCAGGCTAGAATCCACTATAGGATCATTCCAAACTTCCCCTCGAGCCGAAGCGGCTCCCTTGATTCCCTACTGGAACCTTCAATGAATTCGATCCACAGGTCCTTCGGAAACCCCACCTGTGCGAACAGGAACTAGGCATGAGCTTCACCTTCATGCAACCACAGCGCTATGACTAAGGCCTATTCCCAAAGGCACTTGTCACAACCTCGCGATCTCGCGAGTTCGTGAGTCGAAGCTCTCGACTCCTCCTTATCCTTTCTTCCGATACCCGATATCACGATATGGGTATGGCTCCTCCTTTGTCAGCACCCTTCGCACATGACTGATGGCTAGGCCTAAACACTAACACCTCTTGCAAACTCGCAACCTCGTGACTCGAAGCGTTGAGCTCTCATTCTCTTCTTCTACAAAATCTTGACACGCGAAAGTCAACGACGGGTTGAATCCTTCAACACTTCTCACAACTCGTGACTTCGTGAGTTGGTGTGTCGAGTCCTTTTGCTCCTTTCTTACGAGAACCCAAAGCATGAGAAGTAAATAGGGTGTTGACTCCCTTCCAGGCAACGAATGTCCACCTGTCAACCACGCGGTCCCCACCTGATGGACGCGCCACATGTTCGCCCGAGACCTCGGCTCTCGGCACTTCACGACTTCTGTAGTCGAAAGTGATTCCTCCCAACTCCTGAACTCCCGATACGCAATAACCCCACGGAGTTCTGATCCAACGAATCTCCTGTGACCTAGATCCTACGGTTGTATCTTCTCCTCGCGATCTCGCACTTCGTGACTTCATGAGTTAGAGCACCCAACTCTTGCACTCTCTTCTTGCAAACCTCCAAGGTCACGAGATCCCAAACTCAGACCTTTTCGGGACTTCATCGATCCCTAACTGCCTTGCAACTCTACAAGATCCAACGGCTATCGTAATCTTGCCACTTCTTCCTTGAAGTGTCTCCACCGTCCATACAACTCCTCTCCTATCTGCTTCTATGGGATTAACTCCCTCACAACTTAGTGCGATCCAATGGCCCACGACATCTCGGCACTTCTCCATGAAGTGTCTTCGTCGTCTGTTTCTACTCTCTCCTGCGCACATCTAGACGTAGACTCCAACGACCCAGATCTCTCCTCTCCAGCTGATCTAACGATAGTTGTAGCTCCTCCTTGAGCATGCGCACTCTTCCTTCTCCTTAGACGATTTCTTTCTCCTAAAGGCCTTCGCCTTAATATCTATTATGGTTGTGTGCGCAAGGGAACTTTTCCTTCTGATCTTCCTTCGACTCTTCTGAAACCTTGAAAGGTTTATTCGACCTCTGTGATTCCTATAGGGTCTTTGTCCACACGAAGGTGCTATCTGTCCTGAGATTCTCTGTTGCTCAGACCTCTAAGGGAGTTAATCTTTTCTTCTCCCTCAGATGGAGAATCTGATGCCCTCTTGGCAGTCTCTTGCTCAAGCAACTCCTTGCTAAGCCTGCAGGGTATTCAGAAACCCTGTGAAGGTCCTCTCCTTGGACTCTTCTCTGTCCAAGACTTAAAAGAGTTCTTTCCTGTGCTTTATCTGCACATCCACTCAATTCCCTCATGGCAGACCTCTATAGAACCCTGTGGTTCTACCTCCTTCCCAAACTTGCAATGGAATTCTTCCTCAATGCAACCCATGCATCTGCTCAATGCCCTCTCGGCAGAGCTCTATAGAAATCCTTGGAGTTTCTGTCTTCTTTTGTGCCTTCCCTTTGCACAGCCTTGTCTCCAAGGTGTTCAGCAACCTTGAGGTCTTTCTCTAAGTTTAAGATCTCAGTTGGTGCACCCTCCTAGCACGTCCTTGTCCAAATTCCGCAGAATTGGAAGTGCATCTATGCAATGGCTCTCAAAACCCACAGTGTTATATCACGCCCTCTTGGCATGAAGCCTCAAAGAACCTGAAATCAAAGAACCCAATAGATAGCAGAACCTATATGTCCCTGCAAATGCACATCTACAACATACATTCACAATATATAAAGAACACATAAAATCATTCACACAACACAGAATGACATGCAGGAAAAACTGCTCTTTGTATTCATATGAAATGCCTTATTTACAAGGTGTTCTTGAGTTCAAACTTTGACAGAGTCTCGGCTCCTTCTCCTATATCTATTCTCTATATGCTCTCTACCTCTCTACGCTCATACTCGATACAAAGAAGATCTAAGATCTTTTACATGAGGGGGCTCTTCGAGCTCTTCCCTCCATCTCACCTACTTTATTCAATTACATTGAATTTACAATTAATGGTTGTCCAGTCTAGATTGGAGCTAGATTCAGCCTTACAACTATTAAAGGATAATTCTACCTAACGCCTGCTCAAAGGCATGGCTCTATGGATCCACGGCCTTACAACATTTAATTACACTTAATTCAAATTCAAAATGTAAGAGGGTTGGAACCTCTCTTCCTTGAATGAGTGCTTTGAATGCACTGAGTGGGTTGGCTAGCTAGCGCATGGCTGGCGTGGAGAGATGCTCCTGCATCATATTTACATCATTGGTGCAGCAAACCTTTTGTTTTATGAGCAATTGAGTGGTAATTTAGGCATAAATTGAATCAAGTGTTGTTCTTTTACTTTGAATGCCATATTCTCTCAATATTTATTGGTGAAGTGTTATAAGTTTCATTGCTATTGATAAACATTGACTTCGTCAACATTTATTACCAAATTGCATATATGTTATTCAGATAGTCATATAATTTATGAGGTACTAACCCATTGAAATATAGTTTGCATATATTATTTGTTGTTGCTTTGTTCCAGGAAGGTATGTCTTTGGGGGTTTACTTTTAATTGGCCTTTGGCCAGACTATCTGCTTGGTGGTGACTTGTGAGGGGGAATCTGTCCTTGTCTTATTATCCTCTTGCGTCCTCAAAACCCTAGGTCACCGGGGACGTCTCCCCTAGGCCTCACCTCCCTAAATAGAAAGAATCTTCCAATCGTGCTGACATTGGGTGGGATAGGTTCCTGTTACGCCAGTTTGATCCACAAGACTCAAACCTTTTATCCTAACTACAAATTGCACGATAACAGTTACAAAGGGAAAAAATCATTATCTATTCAGCAAGCTCTCTTTTATATCCAAAAATAGAGATATGCATGTGTTCCTCATGATTCTTCATTTTCTTTACTTTTTGTTTCTTTTCTCACATTTCTAAAATGAAAATGTGAGTGTTAGAAAGAGAATCTGAATAGACTCATGAGTGGTTATTTTCTCCCTAAGGTGGTTTACAAATTATATTCATTAAAAAACAATCATTGGCGCTATCCATTGGCATTATCTTCTATTCCTAGAACATTTCTGGGTATTTCTGGTGAGTTATTCTGGTGAGCTATTGTTGGCTCGGTTTTGTTGCATATAGCTTGAGATATAAAAATTTGAAGTTTGCATAGCTTATTCTTCACTTGAATTCGGGTTCCATCTGTGTTTTGAATTTTTGATAAATTTCCACTCAACATCAACCAATACTTGCAATCCCATCTTGTTCTTCTCTTCCCCATATTTAAATCGAGCTATCTTGGGAATGATTTAGTTACTCATATATCTGAATATGATTGTTTGAAGTTGGTATGGTCATTTCTTCCCCCAAATTCATGGTTTGTTTCTTTACATGTTTTATGACACCTTCAATCACCTGTTTGGACTGGATATTTCTTCCATTGTATTCCTCCATCTGATACCTTTCCAACAAGGTATCACGGGCCTCATTCTGACACTTTTAGAAAAAGTTATGGTCATTTACAAATCGTCACTCAACAACAATTAATCAAGCTCGTGGGTTAATCTAGGCCATTAATTTTGAACCTCCAAAAAGAGAAATCCCACCCGCATAAGAGATCAATGCTTAGTGATTAGATAACTTAATTATCCAGGTGTATATCAATGGCCACCCACCTCTTCCATCTGGCTCACATACAACTTTCATCTTGGCAGGTACATTTTTTTATCTTGGCAGTTTGTTTCTAGCTTTTTGGGTCCTAAACTTTCAGGGTCGTTTTAAGGCCCTAAACAGTGTTTTTTGGGCCCACCATAGTCACAATGTGGACTAGATCAAATTGTGATGACATAATGTGTATTCCTCTGATAGATATTTCCAATGGGCTATCGTGTGCCTAAAACGGATATCGTATGCAAAGGTTACGACCCAGAGAAGTTGATGTACCAACTTACCCCAATGGGGCCCACATGAATTTTGGTGCTTCATCTCCTAGGGTTAGGTTTTTGGATGTCTGTGATCTTGGCATTCATGTTTGATGTAAAAAGGCCTTTGGAGCCTCATTGTATTCATCTTCTTATGAGTGAGCACAACCGTCACATCTCTTCTCAGAGATAAGCCGCCACCATTCTAGCAAGCTTGTTTCAATCTACATTTTACAGTTTCAGCATATTTGTTTATTGAATAGAAGCCAAATTTTACTGTATCTATGTTATTGTTCATTATATCTTTGTGTTCATAATATAGATTTGTATTCATTTCGTTCTACTCATAAAATCGGGATCAATGGTATTAGAGCAGTCTGCTCCTTATCGTTCCCTGACGAGGTCAAGGTACAAAGAGTTGGGTCTCGAGCTTGTTTCCCTTGACGAAAAAATTTCTCGCACGCCCAAGCGACCTTCCATGGAAGGAGAAAATAAATACAACGGGACAAAATATCCTTTCAAAATATTTCTTGAGGAATCCCTCGAGCAACAGAGGAACGAGATGATGGATAGTTTTGCGCAAATCCTTCGACAGCTACCAACAGGCGACGCATCTTCCTCAAGTGGAGGCACCACCCCCTTCAAGGTACAGATAAACTTTGATATTCCCATATTTGAAGTTCAGATAGATGAAGATGTTGTAGAAAATGAAACAGAGGAACCCTCATTATTTACAGTCATACTCACCTGAAGTCCTTCAGGGATGTTATTAAAGAACAATACTACCTTGTTGGAAGTTATGATGACTTGTATACAAGATGGGCCACACTGCAGTAGGAAAGGGACCAAAGAGTGCCAAAGTTCACAAATATCTTCCATACATTGCGCACCAAGCTGGGTATAATAGATTTTGAGCGGCATCAATGCTCAAGTACTACGACAGTCTACATAGATACATCTAGACAGAAATGCAGTTTCTGGACATCTCGTCCTTGGGAATGGCCTATCGATATTTTGTCAAAATCGAGTAGAATCTTAAACAAAAGATGTGGAAGTTTGAGTCTGGGAACCCCTCACAACATAAGCAGAGCAAGGGCAGCCCCAACCCGTCAAACAAAGGGCAGAGTAAAGATGGACAGCCTCAGGACAACCATTCTAATCCACAAACAAAGAAGGACAATGGAAAGATGAAGAAAGACATCGGGAAGTGGTGTAACTTCCATAATATCCCCTGACATAACACTATTGATTGTTTCTCAAAGAATTCATTGGTGGCTGAGGTGAAAGCCTCTAAATTGGATGCAGGTTCCGACGCAGACTCAGAACCAAAAAAGGGGAGACATATTATTGACGTGGAACCTAGTGCCATCATTGATACCACCAAGATCCAACCCGGTGAACTTGATGTTCCGAAGGAAGGAGAGCACCTCTTTCATTCAAAAATGTGGGTGAAGGGTACTCTGCTACACTTCATCGTTGATAGTGTTAGCCAGAAGAACCTCATCTCAGCGGAGATCGTCAAGCAGTTGGCCCTGCCGAAAATTGTTCGACAACACAAGTATTCCAACAGAGGACGAACACCTTCGGTAACCACTCACACAACCAGATAAAAGATCAAAACACCGATGTTTTGACGTGGTAAAACCCCTACGGGGAAACATTCACGGCCCCAGCCAACGCGACCACTTGGAGCAGTTTATTAATTCAAAATAAAAAGATTACAGAGAGATTTTACAAGAGAGTTTCTCACAATCAATCATCGGCAAATGACCCTCCATTCTCTTTAAATAGAGATCATGGACCAATCGGGTGTTAAGACACGGATCAATGGTTGTTAAGATTGAGGAGATTATGAATCATCGGATTACTCTATGTCGGGAACATATCGTGACTGTCAGCTTTCCTAACTACAAATGCATACTAAAGAAACATACTAAGAAACACACTTTTTCCTAACGACACATTATACCAAGTAGATATTAACTAACTCCTAAGTGTCTAAATATCCTAACATCCCCCCTTAAGAATAACTTGGGAGAGGATTGAAGGATTTACAATAGTGACACAATAAGAGAAGGAAGGAGGCATTAGAGCTTATTCCCCCTTAATGACGACTTTGTGGACTCCTATCATAGATTGAAGTTTGGAAAACTTCGCTTCTATAAGAGACTTTGTGAAAATGTTTGCAAGTTGATCTTCTGTAGGGAAAAAGAGCACTTCAATAACTCGACCATGAATGATATTTCTAATGAAATGCATCTGTAGCTCGATGTGCTTATTGCACTGATGTTGAACTGGGTCTTTGGAGATCTTGATGGCACTCTAATTGTCGCACCAAAGGCTGGTCGGATGTTGTTGCTCGAATCCAAACTCTGAAAGGATCTGTCGAAGACACAAGGCTTCCTGAAATGCATTTATCGTTGCTCAGTACTCTTCTTATGCTGAAGAAAGTGAAATATCTTGTTGTTTCTTATAGGCCCAAGTGACAAGTCCTGAACCAAGGCTGAAAACATCACCTTCAGTAGCCTTCTGATCATTAGGGTCGCCGGCCCAATCTGAATCAGTAAAACCAACCAATAAAGGAGTCCCCCCTGAACTATAATGTATCCCGAACTGAACTGTACCATGGACATAGCGAAGTATCATTTTAGCTTCTTTCCAGTGGCTTTAGTGGGGTGTTTTCATATACTGGGCAACAACACCAACAAAAAAGGAAAGATTAGGATGGGTATGAGTCAAGTATAAGAGGCTACCAACTAACTGACGATAAAGGGTGGCATCAACTTCAGGAGAAGTACAAGTGGAAGTAAGCTTGACTCCATACTGGAAGGGAGAAGGGACTAGTTTACAATCATCCATGTAAAAGCGATGAATAAGGTCACAAGCATACTTAGACTGGGAAAGAAAAATTCCTTCATTGGTTTGCAAAACTTGGACGCCAAGGAAATAGTGCAAAAATCCTAAGTTTGTCATTTCAAATTTCTTCTTAAGGTTGGTTTTCACATGGTTTAAAATTTTTGAGTCACTACAATTAAGGATAAGGTCATCAACATAAAGGACAAGGATTATGAGATGGATTCCTACTTTCTTGGTATAGACATTAGGATCATAATGGCATCTAGAGAATCTAGTGTCAATAAGAAAGTTGTATATTTTGGCATACCAAGCTCGAGGAGCTTGCTTAAGACCATAAAGAGATTTCTTAAGGCGACAAACAAAGCTAGAGTCATTTTGGACATAGCCAGGAGGTTGTTCCATGTAGATTTCTTCTTGCAAATCTCCATGCAAGAAGGTGG
>SNQJ01S0026329.1:0-33851 GCA_010110895.2 Picea sitchensis | reverse complement strand
TTACGTCCGAATCCCCAAGGGGTTTTATCCTTCATATCTTGCCATCTCCGTTGTTGCCATCAATGACAACAACCATCAACACGCATTCGTTGCTTGTTCAATATTTTCCAACAAAGGGCGCTCATCATATCGGGGATACAACTGCAACCGGGTGAGTATTTATTACTGTGGATGGGAGGAGATCAGTCGGGTTCCCTGTCGGCTGAAAATGTTTATAATACTATAGCTTCCAATCTATGGCCTTATCATATTTCAAACAGGTGCAGACAGATTTGGTCTTGGGACCTGGCTTATAAGTTAAAATTGTTTATTTGGTTAGTTATGGAAGGTAAAATTCTTACATGGGACTCTCTCCAAAGAAGAGGTTGGAATGGCCCGAGTATTTGTTCTCTCTGCTTCAGGGATGCAGAGTCCATCACACATATGTTCATAGATTTCCCCTTCACTCATTCTCCGTGGAGTTATTTAATCAACTCTTTTAAAATTACTACATCCTGGGGTGGCCGTTCCTTAAATAATTGTTTGGAAAACTGGATTAAGATGGAAAAAGTTTTTAAATCCTTACCAATTATTGTTTGTTGGCATCTGTGGTTGGAAAGGAACAAGTGTATTTTTTTATAGTGGTACACCCGCATTACTGAGGGTTAGTATTCAAGTTAGGGGGATGGTGAATATTACTAGCAGACTGGATTGTGAAAGGAATCATTTCAGGATTAAGAAGATTCCAAATTTTACTTTGGATTCGGTCTGTTGGTTCGATGGAGCTGCTCAAAGCCAAGGATTACTAAGCAGAGCTGGGGGCATTCTTAAAACTATAGGAAACTCTACCTATAGGTGGACTTTAAATTGTGGGCAGTGTACAAACACAAGGGAATAACTCTTGGGCTTGTGGGCCTCATTAACTTTAGCTCATCGATTAAACATCACTCAGTTACATGTTCTAGGGGACTCAGAGATTGTTATAGATTGGATCAACCTCAAATGTAGCTTAAAAGTTACTAATCTTATGGGATGGATGTTGAAGATCATAGATCTTTCTCACTCTTTCACATATATCAAATTTGACCACATCTATAGGGAAGAGAACATGGAGTCAGATGCTCTTTCAAAGCTGGCCCTACAGGTTCCGGAAGGGAAGATTCACTACATCAAGTGGCAGGATGGCCACAAGGGCCCCCCACTCTCTTTATGTCTCTATATTTGATTGTGTTATTATAGGGGGCTGTCACTTAATACTTTATTTTGGTCCTTCCACTGTCTGTCTGTATTGTCGATATTTATCTTTCTCAAAGTATATTGTAATTTTTGGACAGTTTGTTAGTGGAGGGAGGCTCCTAGTATCTAGTCACCTAGACTATGTGGGGGTGGGGGATATATTTTTGTGTGCCTTCTTATATCCCTTTTTGGTTCTGCTATCACTGTGTCGGTCATCATATCGTATAGGTGAGGTGGATTTGACACTTTTAGACATGTATGTATTTTGAGAACAACATATATTAATATATGGAGAAATTTTCTATTGAAAAAAGTTGTAATTTTGAAATTAAAAACATAAAGTAGAATTTGCAACTCCAAAACCTTCAAGTTTCAATTTTACATTCAAATTGGTGATATTTTTATACATACTTTTAAGGTCAGTTCAGAAATTCAGAAATTTGGATATTCCAACTCTGATTTTAGTATTTTCAATTTTCATATTTATTTTTGAAATTTTGAAAAGAAATGGAATAATCAATTTTTTTTTTTTTTTAATTCTAATATATATATATATAACCTCCTATATAAACTAATCATTCCAACAAACTCTAAAGTTCACATTTTAAAAAATTGAAAGCGAAAACTAAGCTATAGTACCAAATATTAATAAAAGTTTCTTGAACAGCATGTTTCTCTATTTATCTTTATAGCGTATTGCAACAGAAAGTGTATTTGACAATACACTATAGTTGCTGCAATTTTGTCTTTTGCTAGACGTTTTTTTAAGTTAAATTCTGTGAGAGAATATCAATTATGTGTGAGAGGTTTATTTTGTGAGAGAAGTTTATTGTATGACATATGTTGGATAACCCTTTCATGGTTGGAATTTGGTAACAGGATTTTCTTAGTTGGAATTGTGATATATAGTTCAAATATTCACTAATTAGTGATATAAATTAAAATTTATATTGAATATATAAAAAAAAATGTAAAATGTTTAAAAAAAAAAAGGAAATTTATAATTTTTTAAATTATATTTATTCAATTTTAATTTTTACATATATGATAGAAATTTTATTTATATTATAAATTTATTTATTCTAAATTAGTTTTTGAGTTAATAGAATTATAGATTATGAAAGTGATAAGCAATGACATTCAATATCGGAGACAACTTTTTAACATTTAATTAAGATTGATAAATTTGTGTCGATATATATGTTAAGACTTTAATTCAGTTGATTCTCATTCATATTTTGAAATTGGGATTTTTTTTTTTTAATTTTTTTCTTTAAACTATATGTAAAAATACATATTTTTAATATGTAATGATATTTCAATTGTTTTATTCTATTTTTGAGTTGCATCAAAACTTTTTTTTAATTTGAATTGTAATTATATCTTTAATGTTTTCAATATTTTATACAGTTGTTTGTTTATAATGTTATTAATTTTTTATTTTAATTATTTATAAAAGGATTGGATAAAGTGTATTGATTTTAATTTTAATATACAAATTATTAAATATTTTGAAATTTATTTAATTTTTTTTGGAAATTAAAAAAATAACAAATGCATAAATTTGGTTTTTTATTTTTTCATATAATAATTTTTTTTGTAATATGTAAAATTTGAATTCAAATAAAAAAAATAAGGATTTCTCCTTTCTATTGTCCAAACTAAACTCAATCAACAAATTTAGTCTATGTATTTGTGACAAGTTTAATTTGTTAAATAATTACATAATTCTTCTTAAACTTAAGAAAAAACAATCAAACCATATTATTGGTGGTGAAAAGAGGTGAAAGATTCTTTCCCAAAAAATACTCTTGGATGACATGGTTCAATGATGAAACTCTCCGGTCTCTTGTGATTAAACATCCAAGGAATCCCTACTTCAATGTGCCTACACAAATGAAAAGTGACAATCCATCTATTTGGCTAAATAAATGTTTGGTATTGAAAACATGTCAATGATGAAAAATATAACATCCATTTGTAGGACAAGGTGGGATCAATATGTCAACGATGAAGAATATTACCTCAATTTGTACAACAAGGTAGCGTAATTGAAGACAATGACACCCAACCATGTGTCAAGCCTAGTTGGTCACAATACCAACAATATGTCCGCATTAGAATCTTCGACCTTGGGCTGGAGACGTTGCAAGTTCCATGTAGTCATTATATATAGAATCGTTAGGCCTTCGTGCAAGGCTAGAAACTTAGCCAACTAAATGAATGGAATAAGATGGCCATGTGCCAAGGGTGGGACAACAAATACACAGGGCTTATTTCTCTCATTATCAACCCCAATCAACAAGCTCCACAAGTGCAATAACACCAATCCAATATACCACTTGAGAAAAACAAGATTGACATTTACGAAAAAATTAAAACCAATTGTGAATCTTGTTGATCTTCACAAATTAGGATTTGGTATTGGTTCTCAAATCAGGTATCATTAATATCATTTTTCTAGAATTGTTTGGAGCCAACATTGTTGTCCATAATGGACATGGACATAGATCCACCTCCATTATTGGTTTCCTTAGTGAATTCATATTCCATTGTTCGATATTGTTCTCCTTCTATCATTCTCAGATAGTCTATTTACCCCCAACCCCACCCTTATCACCTATAGTTTACAATTTGTTAATCTATCAAACCTAGCTTTAGAAATCATATTTTACCGCCATCGAAAGTTGAGAGCTACACTATACACACATGGTTTATTTGTAGATTAATTTAAACAAGCATAGATGGTGTCCATTTTTGTAATGCACATGCATTACTAATCCAACATCTGCTAGCTATATTGAATCAAACCTAGCTTTGTTTAGCTCCTAGGATTAAGAAAACCCACTCTTCTATGAGTGGGTATCGATAAAAGTAGAAAATCATGTAACTCGAATGTAATTTGGAGTTAGAAGTTGTGGGGTCGAAACTGTTGTTCGAAAAATTCTCTCCCGCTGTGAATCCCCATGATTGAGACTCAATCATTAAGTATCCCTCTACAAATAAAGAAACTCATCAAAAAGAGTTTCAATTGCTCTTAGACAAGATCCCCTTTATATTTGCAATGCCAATGCCAAGAGGTAAAAACCAAGAAATAGAGAGAAAATGATGTCAATTATTTATATTCTTAAAGACTCCTATTCCTTTCATATTAGATGATGGAAACACTTTATATTCTAATTATTAGTGACCTCTATATCTTCTCATATATATAAACCATTATAATTTTTCGATGTTGATTCCCATGACCTTATATAATGTTTGAATAATTAATATGTTCATATTTAAAACCAACTTCCATAAGAAAGTAAGTTTACCTTCCTTTATTTATAAAGATGATGGCATGAACTTAATTTAAATGTTATATTTTTAATAACCTTTATAATCCTCATTAACAAATGTTGTTGAAGAATTTTAAAACTTACTTCCTACCATACCCACCAATCAACATATGTTGAAACTTATTTTATCTAACCTTTTACATGTATTGCATCTTGAAAAAGATCCTTTAGTTAAGGTTGACATGTGGAAAACCACTAAATAGTCTCATATTCAATATGATACATGTTCAGTTACACCTACATGAGATATTAAAACTACTAAAACATACAATAAAAAGGAGAATGTTGACATTGCATAGCCCTAATTCTAAATAAAATAGGGTAGAAGAGGCTCATAACATAAGTAACATAATGACAATTCAATTCAATGTTGGAAGAAGGAATGGCTTCAATTTAAGGAGAATATTGACATCTCATAACCCTAATTCTAAAGAAAATATGGGAGAAGAGGCTCATAACATAAGTAATTTAATGACAATTCAATGTTGTAAGAAGGAATGACTTCAATTTATTAGTAGGAGGATAATTAGCCAAAGTATATTTAGACTTCCCAAAGATATTATCATAATGTTATTTGATAATTTTTCCTTTAATAATTCTTGATGAACTAAAAAATTCCTAGCAATGGTTCTCACTAGATTGCATTTATGATGGATGGTGGATGTGGAATTGGTAAAACTACTCAATATAGGTACATAATGTTGTCGGTTGAGATGTTCCCTTTATAATAAAACGATGCCATGACATCCAAAATATTCTTTAGGGCCTAAGATGACTCTTGATCCAAAGGGTTTAACTCTTATTTCAATTCAGAAAATATTGCAGATTGTCACATTGGAAATGCCTTTTTTATCTTCAAAATTTCACTTGAATCATGTACCATTTTTTAGAGAAAAATAGGATTGGTGTAAGACCATTGGGATATAGAGACACACTATCAACAACTTCAGGAATGAAAATATTGAAAGAGAGAGGATATGTAAATTAGATCTAGAACATACCATGCAAATTCCTTATCCATTGAAGCATCTCTCTCCATAACTATGAGACATAAAAATCATTTCAAATGGTAGATCATGTAGAAGAGGTTTAAGAAAAACATATATATTTCAACTGCTTGAGAAGATGCTAGTCCCAACTAGTGTATAATAGAACCCATTGGTGATCTTCAGAGAGGGTGGAAGCCCACCCACTCAGAAATATAAGGAGGGTCCTAGGGTAAAATCATGAAGATGGGTGTCTATTTTGCTTGTTTTAAGAGAAAAAAAAAAAACTATATTTTCAAAAGTTCTTCAACTTCAGGTATACAAAAGTATTTTTTTTATTTAGAATTTCACTTTACAGTAAAACAAAACTTGTGAAGAGTTTTGTTAGCTTTCTACTGACTATTTTTAAAATTATTTTTATTGGGATTTGATATGTCAATTTGGCAATTGTTTCACAGTATGTTCCTTAAAAATGAAAGGAATGATAATGAGTTATGTTTCCCCCCAACAATGTATCTATTATTAAACTTTTGTTTTTGGCAAACGAAATATACTGCAATAATCTACAGAGACTCTATTTTCTTATGACTGTAATTTTGAATCTAACGAATGAATATTTTAATTTCTAGAATTTTTTGAAGTTGACCAAGCTGAAAAAGTTGCAGATTTTAAACACATGTTTTCCCCCACCTTGTATCTATCTTAATTTTTACTTAAAAGTAAAATATAAAAATGCCCTTTTGAAGAGAACAAGTGAAGGATTTTGAATATAATTTTTTCTAAATTTCCCACTGTGTATTTTTAGAGATGGATATTTCATTTCACTGAATCATAATGTCACCTAGAAATATTATGCAGTCATTTTTTTTTTATAAAATTAAATAAAATTAGATAAAAATAATGAAAATGAAAACAAATTATATCCATAGAAAGTAGATTCAATTTTATAAATGTTGGTATCAATTTCCAAACTAAATTCTGAGTATTTGTAGGAGTCTTCAACCTCCAAAGTTCAAGTAAGTTGGAGGGAATTCTCAAATTTCTGCAAACAGTCCCATTCGTCATTTTTCGACCGAAATAATCTTTCGGCCAAAAATTACTTTTTTCGGTCGAAATATATGTTTCTAACGGAAACCATAAAAATAGACGGATTCCTAGTTTTTCGGCCGAACATTATTGTTTCAGCTGAAAGGTGGGTGAGAGAATTTCGTCGGTCAGAAAGAAAATGAAGGGACACATCGTTTCATTTCAATTGGCGCCAAATCTTATAAATACGCTTTCGGTCGAACCAATTTAACACAATTCACTTGCTTGTTTCATGGTTTTGCATATGTGGAGTCCCTAAGAAAAAGTTTGAATCATCTTTTTCGTTGTTTTGAACAAGGTTGTTGATGTTTTGATGCAATTTTTTTTTTATATATGGAAAACTTTGTTGATCATTTTTTTAAAGTGAAGGCTTTGTTGAACATAAAATTCTTGATATTATTTTTTAATAATTTTTGTGACAAAGAAGTTTTTCTGAGACTATTCTGAAATGCTGATTTTTTTAAAAACTTTTACAGATAACTATACTTTTGGGAAACAAAAGTTTGCGCAAGAGAAAATTTGATCGCACTCGAGACGAAACTCACCATAATGAACAAAGGAAATAACATTATTGGAGAAAGAAACTAGAACGTGAAAATATTGAAGAAAGAAACGATGATGATGTAAATATATATTTTCAACAAGAATAAGTCCAACCAGGTATGCATGTACATATTGTCTATATTAAAAGTATAGAATTCATTTATTTAAATTATTGTTTAAAATATAATTGATTGTAATTCGAATTTGATGTTTTTCAAAAAACATAAATAGATTTGCCTCATAATGTTGATGAAGTCGTTGAAACCGAAATTGAAGCAGCAGTTAAATCACCTATAGGTATGTACATAAATCTAGATAATATAAGGTGAACACTTGTATATTGTAATACTCTTGTTTCCCCTAGTTTGTAAATATAACTATAACTAGTCAGGAGACTATGACAGACTAGATATGTGTGAATGTTTGATTGGATGAACCTTTGTATAAAAAGATCAATGTATCTATTTTCTGTTATTAATAGAAAATGGATGAGTGTTGCATAACTGCTGAAAGGGGGTTTTCCAAGACAGACCATGGATGCTATGAGAGAGATGGTGAGGGGAAACCAAGAATGGTTGAGATCACCATCACCAAACCAATACCTTACTGGATATAATTTCTCAACAATCCTCTGACCCATAAATGAATTACCAGTCAAGCTGGTAGTTGGAAGGCCTCCTCAAGAGTTAATGAGGATATAGGGTAGAGTACCCATATGCAAAGGCTTCCAGACCTAACCACGAGATGGGGATTCGGACCCACGCAAACTTGCTGAGAAAGGCAAGGAAGAGGCACTACTACATATGGGCGGATTATTCCAATAAATTTTCCCACACTTCCACTAGTTTCATCTTTTTTTAAACAGGGCGGGATTTTCGTCGATATTGCCACGAAAGTTCATCGCAATATCTATGAAAATCTAGTTGGGAATTTCATGGCAATAGCGACGAAAATTTTGCCTATCTCATTGGTTAGTGTTAACAACTAGTTGACTATTTGATCTATATATACGTGACTTTAAGAGACTTTGCGACACAATTGCTATAATTGCGACATTGTTCTTGGCTTTTGTTTGAGCTATTTATTTTTTCCGTCACCCACCGGTAGAACAAATCCAATTCTCGATCTACATAGCTCGGATTTTGAACTTGCAAGGTTAGTATGTTATTTTTTATTGATGTACTCATTTAACTTGTAAAGTTTTGTTCAAATATCCAAATTTCATGTAGCTTGTTTTGTCCTTGATAATATATTATATGTGTAGTACCATATTTCATGTCTTTAGTTTTTGGATCTAGTTAGTATATTCTATGGAAAAGGGTATGTGGATTCCACATAATATTCTAGGTTTATGGAATCCACATACCTAATTTATAATCTCTCTCTCTCTCTCTTTCATTGATAAAGATATGGAATTGCTCTTGAAACTCAACCACGGTCGGTGAGAGAATGATAGTAGTGATTGTCATTTTTCTTCTCCTCTTTTATTTTAAAGACCTAACAAAAACACCAACAAAGCTTGATTGGAGATTTGATACCACTTGTTACATCCTTAAGGCGCAAAATAGGATCACACTTGCATAAATTGAAAATAATATAATAGTGGCAATAATGGTTGGGATACTTGCACCCCTAATGGTTGGCTAGCACTTACTAATTCAATTAAATGAAGAAATCTTTCCATAGAATAAAATCTTGAAGTTGATTGTTGTAATCCGATAAATGATAAGTTATGGTATGAGGAAACTCATGTTTTATAACAATAAGATACATAAATAATAACCTAAACTTATGCTAGGTATACATGTAGATTATTATATAAAGAAAACATTTGTACACATGCTGTATTATAAAGATGTTATCTATGTCGTGATTAGGCACATAACAATCACTTTTTAACTAACCGGCTTCCAACCATATTAGCTTATGGTTATCCACCTTTAAATTTCTTGGCTTATGACTAAGCACCTTTGACAAATGAACTTATGATTATATACCATAGTCTTCCAATATAAATAAAGTATATTTGTTTCCACTTTCTCAATAAAATCCCGCATTACCTTTTCCATTATGTGATGTTGTTTCTCTAAATTTTTTATAATCACACGTAATTCTAGTTGTAGTGATTAACTTTAGTTTTGTAGTTGATGTAACTTGTTTATACAGTATTAAAAAGGATCAATATCTAAAATATAAAAATTCATGAAATCTCTGATAACATGATGAAATCTACTAGTCGAGGCAATGAAAAGTGAGAACATGCCAAAGTGTCTTAGAAAAATAAAATTGTGACCACTGTAAGTAGCATAAAATTGTGAGCATTGTATGTAG
Source organism: Picea sitchensis (assembly GCA_010110895.2). NCBI lineage: Eukaryota > Viridiplantae > Streptophyta > Pinopsida > Pinales > Pinaceae > Picea > Picea sitchensis. Next base: position 24,349 of record SNQJ01S0026329.1, on the reverse strand, counting down.
ATGAAAATCAACATGTCATAATTTAAACCAACCCAACGCAATTGTGGATGACAAGTGGTTGGCACTCTTTTTTTTAGTTGTGAATTTCAAAGATTGACATTGTGTCTACAAAACAACATAGAGGATAGTGTATGGTGTCGAGTGATTCAGGTTTGAGAGGTACGACCACTTTCTTTAAATGGTGTGCAATTATTTTCCATGGTTATTGATCTGAATACTCTATAGTAAAAATTGAAGCATATCTATCTTAATAGTTAATCAATAATAATAAAACAAATCATGTCAAAATGTCTTCAGAAGAAATAATTGTGAGGATTGTAAGTCAATGCAAATAAACACATCATAATCAAAGGGAGTAGCTAAAATATATTAAAAATTGACAACTTAATGTTTTGGTATGGTGTAGGTAAGACAATTGCTTGTCCCGGGGACAAAGGTTGTCATGAAAGCGAAAATGTGAGGAAGCTTGCTTTCGATTAAAATGACATTAGAAATGAGGGGCAATGGAAAATGTTGTGCCCTTTCTATGATTAGAAGGCTTGCAAAATGAAACTTTAATAACAACTTGACCCAAAGGAGCATTGTAGGAGAAGGGGCACACCCGAGAGGGTTATGAATATCGTCCCATGGTAAGAGGATTCAATATTTAATGTATTCTCATGTCTGAAATCAGTATGTCATGAATTTTAGTAATATTTCTTGTCAAGATTTTTATATTTTCTATACACTAACTTTTTCTATGTTTTTAAATATATAGGCCACGATGCCCCCAAAATATTGACCTCGAGAGAGTTATTTGCCAAGCACTAGCAAAAATACTACGAGGGAGATGAGCTTTGAGATCAGAATATTGAGGCTGCTGATCAAGTTATTAATGATGATATGGATGGAATAGCGTTAATTATTGATTCAAATCAGAAGATGAGATACATAGATTGATCCAGGAAACATTTGCTCCAATGGATGGGGACAACTAGGGCCGATAGTCATGATGGTGATCCTCTGCTCGAGAAAGTCATCAACCTCTTTATGAAGGCTCAACAACAAATCTTTTTATCTGCTATATTATTTGTTGGTGAACTGAAAGGTTTTGAATGGTTTATCAAACACATGTCTCACCTGATCTTGGTATTTAATTTGTTAATTATTTATGCATGCATGTTCTCAAATACTTAAAGGTTCATTTCCTATATTGCTGTGTTTTCCCACAATTTGTAAATTGGTATATTGGATGATATATTGATGATTAATATTGTTTACATTGACTTATTGTTTAGAATTTTGTATATTTCTAGGTGATGTTCTATTACCGACAAATATTTTTCCATGCACATATAGAGAAATATCCATGATTATGAAAAAAATCGAGAATGGACTATGGGGCTATTGATGCATGTCTAATGATCATATCATATATTATGGACAATATACATTAGAAAATGAATACCCACAATGTCAAAATAGAAAGTAGATGTCGAGCAGATAAAGGCATCCAAGAGGTTAGCATACTTAAAGTTCTTCGTTATGTTAGCACTTGTGATGATTCCGTTTCCAGCGGGTTGTTCAGGTGCAAAAGTATATCACAGTTTATGGTTTTCCATGCAAAGAATAGAAGTCTAGATGATGTTATTCAAATGCCTGTAGATGTTTATGCATTGAACTACATTGAAGAAATGTGGCCAATTTTTAAATGGGAGAACCTCCGTGTCATTGGACTTTCGTTAGTAGATATGGTGTCAATCATTTTAGGAAGATTCATTCTCGTGCCTCGATTAGTGGCCTGTTTTTGGTATAAACAATAACCTTCCACCTTGGATGTCTGATCAAGAGAGCACACACAATGTTGGCAATGATTGTTCGGGGTATTTGAGTATCTTTTATTTGCTAAAGTATGAGAAAATTTCATTTCTTTGTTTCGTGCGTAGTAATTATTTCTTTTATATATCATAACATCTAGATAAGTATAATTAATCATGCAATATGTTGAACCAATTAGGTGGGTACGAGATTTAAATATATGGTATATATTTAACCTCTCATCGATGAGTTGTTGAAGTTATGGGTTGGTGTCAATATGTATGACATCTCTAGACCAATAGGGCAAAAGCGATTTCAATTCCATGGAATACTATCACGAACAATTCATGCTCGAGTTAACACATTTTGTGGTATATTGTTACTTTGTTGTGATTTAATATTATATATATTATTTGAAAAAATCGTACATTATTTTTAAATTGCTTAACTCTAATTTGGCTACATTTATTCATATATTATCTTGTGGGTTTTCAAATAAAGATGAGTGCATGCCCTGGTTTGTGCTCAGAAGGATAAAATCTAGATGGATTCAGGGAGTTTAACAAGGAAGTGTTTGATGAGTATGACTTTTCGCCTAGAACTCTGGATTATCGAACTACGGACAAAGCAAAGTTCAATGGTAAAGAAGAGATGTTGGACACCTACCACACTTAGAGGGGGTGAATGAGTGTGGGGCTCTTTTCCCCCAAAGCGCCCTCTTAAAGAAACTCATCAATTAACGTTCAACATTTGACTAAGTACCCATTGTTGTCATTTTATAGCAGTTAGATGTGAGCACATATCGGCAACTTATATATCAACATATGTCAACAAGTCATCACCACAATGAAAAGACACAAAGAACACAAGATGTATGTACAATTTTCATTTTTATTACGGACTACAATCGCAGGGTTTATCGGTAACAAGCGAATAGAGTACAACTCTACAAAGAGCACCAGATCTATATGAAATAATAAGACATTCTCAGCATCAACTAAGGATATGAGTCAACAATCCTCAACGGATATCAATCATTGCCATAAGCTTAAGAGCATCAACCATGCAAACTAATACCATAAACACGAAGTACATCAACCATGCCAACACGTAATCAAATTGTACCATAAACAGTGCATCAACCATTCACCAAAATTTGTACCAATAATGTGTCCAATAATCATCAACAATGACTCATCAGTATATAACATCAACTATACACCTCATGTATGTACCAGCTCATCAGCTTCTTGTCTCAACTTAATGTACTCAACATGTACCTCAACCAAAAGCCTCATCGAATTTCATCATCAAAATATGATTTGTAGCTCTGTAATAGACATGGTGTAATCTGATCATTCTGCAAACCTTCATAACTTTGACCAAAGAGACTAGCATTTTCATCAAACTTTTCTTTAGTCTCACATGCCTAGTTTTGGATTAGTCAACCCTAACTTGAAGTAATCATAACTTTGAACCTGTAATGTATAAAGACCTGAAACTGATACACAATGTTCTTCAGTGTGTTTGTGAAATTCCTCCAAGTGGCACTAATTGGAACCTCAGAAAAGGAGTTATGTAAAGTGACATGCCTTGCTGAATTCTGGCTTATTCTAGAGAGCGTCCTTGTGAGGATGCCCGCACAAGATATTTGATTAAATGATCTAAAAAAATTGCACAGAATGCACAGCCCTTACCAAAACCGACATTTTGTCTTACTTCATTTGGATCTCTGTTATGAAGAAGTTATGACGATTTTTGCCAGAAACACCTGATTTTGACCAGTTTGAGGACTGGCCACAAACTAACTTCCACAGAGTGTAACTCAAAATACAACGACCCACAAGAAGCTGGGTGCAGCAGATACTTGGATATGTTTTCTCCTTGCATAGAAATTTCAGGATCTGAATCATTATAGAAAAAGTTATAGCGAAAATGGTGGAATGATGCAAATAACATGTAAAGCACCTTCAAAGAATTTATCCTTTCCTTGCATTTCATTTTCTTCTTTTCTTCACTTTCCTCAGAATTTCGGCTAAGATATCGTTGGAAAACCTCAGACACATATATAGATATACTAGTAATAACTCAGAAGTGTGATTCAAATTAGAGAGCCTTGCCTCTTATTTATACTCTCCAGAAGTAGCTTCCTTAAAATATCTTCTGGGTCACTTGGCCCCACTTTCCTTATTTTGAAGGTTGGGTCCCTTCTAATTTCTCCATTAAAATTGATATTGAAATAATGTTACCCATTTCTAGGTCATGACCTATTTTCCTTATTTTTAGGGTTAGCCATTTTCCATAAATAATCCTTCTTGATTTTTCACCTTATTTTATCATTTCTTGATTTTTGTCACTTCTCTTGATTATTTAAAATAATCCACCTTGAATAAATAATATTCTTACATTTCTGGAGTCATAACCTATTTTCCTTATTTTTTAGGGTTAACCATTTGCCATAAATATTCCTTCTTGATTTTTCACCTTATTTTTATCATTTCTTCTTTAGATCACTTTGACTTCTTTGACTTTGGGGCATTCAAGCCTTCATGTGAGGTCCTTCAACTTAGTAAAGCCATAACTCTCAAACCAGGGAGGGAGTTATGTGACATTCTATACCACAGAAATGGATAATGGCACTATCCATCTAGGATAGTTTCACCAACAATTTCCTTGATCTTCATCTGCGTTATTCCTCATACAAGCATGGGTCCTCCAACCATTCTTCTAGGATAACTCCAATCCATAAAGCGTCTTCCCATTGACGGGAACTTTCACCATAAGGGGACCACTTTGGGTTCATCCATTTGTACACCTTATCAATAATCATGATAAGACAATAATGAGCATGGGTCCTCAACCATTCTTCTGGTGCTCAATCCATAAAGCGTCTTCCCGTGAGGGACATTCTTAGAGCTACGCCATAAGGGAAATTTTTTGGAGTTCATCCATTTGTTACCTTTGCATCGATTGGTTTCTGCGGAAATATAACATTCTCATCAAGGGAATCATATAAATCAATTACTTGACATCAACCAATGACATCAATCAAACCGACCCATTTACATCAATGACATATGATCAACAATCTCCCAAGTAATCAAACCATTGGCATCAATGACAACATGATCCAACAATCTCCCCTTTGGCATTGTAATGCTAACGTGATGTCAACACCAGTGCCAAACACCAATTACAAAACCTTGATGTCAACATGTGAATAAGGCATGCTCTACATCAATGACATCCCAATGTGACTATCTCTCTCCATATCAATCTCCATCAATAGACATCAATCCATCCAATGTGATTATCTCTCCCCTTGACATCAATGGCAAAGGGCCATTCTTCTCTTAGGGCTTCTCCCCACGTCTTGTTGTCTTTGTATAATCTCTCCCCTTTTGTACCAAGGGATATCAATCTGATGTAATGCTGAAAGCCACATGAACATGCTTCCCCGTGACCGGCCTCCCCACGGAACCATGCCTCTATCCTCGCATCTAATAAATCTCTCCACACCGGAACCATGCCTCACATCACTCTTTCTTCAAATGGCTCTCTTTCTTGATGCAGCCATCTGATAAATATCTCTCCTAGAATCATGGGAAGAATGGCCCTAAGGGTATGTCTCTATATTCTCTGTAGATGAACAATGCTACCAAATGGCGATCCTTAGACTGTTCATGCATCAAACTAGTGCCATACCATACATCATGAGAGCAAATATATGTCATGGAGAATCATGAGCAATACATCCACCAAGTACATCATGTACCCAAAATGTACTGACATGCACAACACCCATGTACATCAACCACATATTACATCAACAATGTGAAATGTATCCACCATATGCCAACATGTACATCTACCAATATGCCAACCATGCATCTACCAATATGATAACCATGTGCATCTACCAATATGATCCAAACAATGTGCATCTATCAACATAAGATGTATCAACCATGCACACCACTAGATTATTTTTACATAATCCAATAGATCAACACTTAAACTGTCAAATGAAGATGTTAGGAGCACTGCCAGCAAACAATGTCCAGGACCATAGCCGAGTTAACCATCACATCAAACTCCAAGCCATGTGCATTTCGTTTTTCCCAAGGCTTTTCAACAAACACACGGCCCATTGTACAACTGAGCGTGTGTGTACATAACCTATTCAAGGTCATAACATGTTGACACACGACTGTCACCATTGTTACTTGTGTGTGCCTTAGTAGATGATACATTTGATCTTTCCTTCAATCTTTCATTACGATAAAATTTTGCTCTCTGTCTTCTTCACCCACTTTTTGTAGATGACCCTTCTCTTCCAGAACTTGAGCTCCGGTATCCATATTTTCAAAGATGTCTCCTTTCTTCATTCTTCTTCTAGCCATGTAATGTGAAGTCCTCATCATGGACTTTCTTCTTTGTGTTCCAACACTCATGGGATTTATTAGCCAAATCCACTACAGCTATGGCATCTCATAGAGTTACAATGAACAAGTATGTCCTATTTGATCACATATCCAGCACCTTGTGGTGTTATAGAATCTTCCATTATATTCTTTCATGGATCTACATTCAAGCTTTGTGACCATATCCATTACATGAATAACAATGCTTATGAAAAAATGCTTTCATGCAATACCTTTGCTTTAGTGTCCAAAGAATAGCTTCTTGATGTCTTCCTTGCTTTATTCTTTTAATTTCCTTGTGTAGATGGTTGCTTTGAGACATTGTCTTCCTTCTTTGATATGTTACCTCATGCTTCTTTGAGGTGCTTGCTTTAGCATGTGTCTTCTCAACTTTGTATCCAAGACCTGATTTATCACATGATGATATTTGACTTTCAAGATCTCATCCAAGATTAAGTGAGCTATTCAAAATTTGTTTGACTTTTCCACCTTCTTTCTAGGTCAACAATTTGACTTCTAACTTACAACATGACTCTTCAGCACTTCATTGTTGAATCTTCAATAGTTCCTCTATTCTTTTGGCTTCTTCAATTTGTGTCTTGAGATGGACAATGGTTTCCAAACTTTTGCTAATCTCATCTCATCTATATTCATGTCTTCTTTTCCAAATTTCTTTAGTCTTGTGATCTCTTCTTCCTTTTCTTCTAATTTAGAACTCTTTTCTTGTTCTTTGAGCATTCCCTTTAACTTCAATATGTGCAGCTGACTCCTCCTAAGAAACTTCTTAAGGTGTTATCGAAAGATAGTTATAGTGTGTATAAAAAGTGATCACTCCTATACATGTATAATCCCTCTTCAATTTCCTTTGAAGTTTTAATGAATTCCTTCTATTCTTTTCATGGGATAAATACCATCCAAACACACACAAACTATATCTACATCTTCTTCTTCACTTGTAAGAAAAATTCATCATATCATCATTGCATTCAAGGGTTTTAGAGTGTTCTTTACCTTCATTTGAAATATCCTCATGATCTTCCTTTTGTAATATCAATACATACTTCTTTGCTTTTATTTGAAATGTCTTCAAAGATCTTCCTTTTGTGCTATTATCACTTGATTCTTTATCTTCTTGAAATGTTTTCAAAATCACGATTTTAAATAATGCATTCAAGTTTTGATGATTCTTTACCTTTGATGATCTTCATGGAAGTGGTCTTCAATTTCTTCTCTCTTCTTTGCTTTGATATGTCTCCATCTAGCTTAGCCATAGATCCTTGAGGTACATTGTCCATGCTCTCTTTGATGGAAGCGAGAGTCCACTAGAATTGTCTTGAGAGCCAATGCATCATTCTTCTTTCTTTATTTTGCAAACTTTTGACTTTTCTTGTGGAACATATCCACCGATGGTTGCCTTCAAATAGCTGCTCCATTGTCATTAAATACACACTCATCTCTATTCTCCAAATGAGTAGTTTTTCCTCATCAAGGATTGAACTTCATCATCCATTTATTGTGTCTATGGATCTCCTTCAAAGCTTATTTAAAGGCTTGTAGTGAAGGCCAGCTCGATACCAATTGTTGGACACCTACACTTAGAGGGGGTGAATGAGTGTGGGGCTCTTTTAAAAGCTGCGCCCTCTTGCACAAAACTCATCAATTAGCATTCAACATTTACATTCATTACCCATTGTTGTCATTTATAACGGAGTTAGATGTGAGCACATATCAGCAACATATATCAGCAATATATCATCAACAAGTGCATCACCACAATGAACACAAAGAACACCAAAGTGTATAATGCAATTTTCTTTTTATTAGGACTACAATCCTTGAGGTTTTATCTTAACAATGAGATGAGAGTACAACTCTACAAGAGCACCAGCTCTATATGCAAGACTCAGCTTGCATTCTCAGCATCAAACGAGATGAAGCAGCAATCCTCAACAGATATCAATCTGTACCACCAAGCAAGAGCATCAATTAGTTACCAACCTATGCCATAAACAAGTGCATCAACCGTACCAAACACGTAATCAACGTACCATAAACAAGTGCATCCAACCATGTATGGCTGTACCAATCATGTGCTTAACCAATAGTAACAATGACTCATCAGTATGTACCAACATCATCCACTAAACACCTCATGTATGTGCCAGCTCATCCACTACTTGTCTAAACCAGCTGTACTCAACATGTACCTCCAGTAAAGCCCTCATCAATTTCATCATCAAAATGATTTGTAGCTCTGTAATGGAGCATGGTGTATCTGATCACATTCCTGCAAACCTTCCTTAACTTTGACGGCAAGAGATAGCATTTTCATCAAACTTTTTCTTTAGTCTCACATGCCTAGTTTTAGTTTAGTCAACAACCCTAACGGAAGTAATCATAATAGCTTTGGAACCTGTAGTAATATAAAGACCTGAAACTGATACACCGTGTTATCAACAGTGTGTTTTATTAGTCCTCCAAGTGGCACTACTTGGAACCTCTCCAGAAAGGAGTTATAGCAAAAGAGTGACATACTGCACTGGTCGGCTATTCTAGAGAGCGTCCTTGTAGGCGTGCCCCGCACAAAATGTTGATTAAAAATGATATTTTACAGAATACTGGCCCTTACCAAAACCGACACATTTTGTATTACTTCATTGGATCTGTTATGAATAAGTTATGACGTTTTGCCCCGAAACACCTGATTTTGACCAGTTTGAGGATTGTACAAACCCTATTTTCCTGAGAGTGTAACTCCAAAAATACAACGACCCACAAGCTGAATTTTAACCACAGATACTTGGATATGTTTTTTCTCCTTGAATAGCAATTTCAGGATCCTGAATCATTATAGAAAAAAGTTATAGCGGAAATGGTGAGATGACTTGAAAAAAAAAAAAAAAAAAAAAAAAAAAAAAAAATTTATCCTTCCTTGCATTTCGGCTAACAGCTACTTTCCTCAGAATTTCGGCCTAAATATCATTGGTAGGCCTCAGACACATATAGATATTCAATATTAACTCAAGTGTGATTCAAATGAGAGACCTTGCCTCTTATTTATACTCTCCAAGTAACTTCCTTAAAATATCTTCTGAGTCCCTTGGCCCCGCTTTCCTTATTTTTTAGAGTTGGGGTCACTTCTAAGTTCTCCATTAAAATTATTATTGAAATAATATTTACCATTTCTAGGTCACTTACAGCCCTATTTTCCTTATTTTTAGGGTTAACCATTTTCCATAAATAATAATCCTTCTTGATTTTCACCTTATTTTATCGCTCTTGATTTTGTCACTTCTCTTGATTATTTAAATAATCCACCCCATGAATAAATAATATTAACCCATTTCTAGGTGTAACCTATTTTCCTTATTTTTAGGGTTAACCATTTTCCCATAAATATTCCTTCTTGATTTTCTGTATTTATCATTTCTTCTTTTAGGTCACTTTATTCTTTGACTTTGGGGGCTTCAAGCCTTCATGCTTGAAAGTCCTTCAACCCATTAAGCCATAACTCTCAAATGAGGAGGATTTATCGCGACCTCCATACCACCAGAAATGGAATGAATGTACTATCCATCTAGGATAGTTTCACAACAATTTCTTGATCTTCATCTAGATATTCCTCATACAAGCATGGGTCCTCCAACCATTCTTCTAGGATAACTCAATCCTCAAAAGCGTCTTCCCGTGAGGGCTTTCTTATAAGAGACCACTTTGGAGTTCATCCCATTTGTACACCTTATCAATCATGATAAAGACAATAATGAAGGCATGGGTCTCAACCATTCTTCTAGGATAACTCAATCCATAAAAGTGTCTTCGGTAGGGAAAACTTTCACCATAAGGGGACCCACTTTGGAGTTCATCATTTGTTTACCTTGCATCGATTGGTTTCTACTTGGAAATATAACATTCTCATCAAGGGAATCATAAATCAATTAGCAATCAATAATAATCAATCGTAAAACCGGTACATCAATGACATATGAGTCAACAATCTGAAGTAATAAAACCGGTGGCATCAATGACAAATAAATTATCAATGACAGCATGATCCAACAAGAAAAGCAGAAAAACCGAAGAATGACACCTCACTATGGAAGTTGGAATATATTAAGAATCGCGTCAAGGTATGCAAATTGTTTATGTATGACCTATTATATAAATATTCGGTTAATTTTGGTAGTATTAATTTCATTTTGTCCATTAATTAGTGTTAATTTCCAATTTGTTGACGTTTCATGAATGTCGTTAAAAGGCGAATGGAGAAGCCGAGGAGGAATGAAAAGTTACCCTATGAAATTCAGTAGATTTCCATGCTATGAGCACCTACAAATAGTTCATTTGTTTGATATAATGCATGTCGAGAGAAGAACATAACATAATTGTTATGGAAAATATTAGATGGAAGAACTGACAAAGAAAGAATTGGAAAAATTTGTTGTGACATCTGAGAAGCTAATCATCCCTTGCAAAGTGTTATTATTAATTCTATTAGTGGTCATCAACAAAATTTGATCTTCCTTGGTTATTGTGAACCCAACAAAACAGTATTGTGAAGAGGGTCGTTGAAAAATTAGGTTTCTAGCAGGGTTTTCGTCAGACATACAAAATATCTTAACTAAAAAGGTGATTTTGGTGGGTTAAAACACATGATAGCATACATTCATTAAGGTAATTAGTAGGTTATAATATATATTTCCTTATTAAATTAGCATTTTGAAACAAATGTCATATTTTTTTGTTACTTTATGTTCTACCTCTATCTCTTTCGGACAACTTTGACAACAACATAAAACAAATTATTTATGTGCTGGCAAATACCGCGAGGAGTAAGGAAATGTTTTTTATAAGGAAAATGTACTACTTATGTGATATGTAGCGGAACTTATTGACATATTATCTTTATCTGCAAATTTATACATGCTGATATTTTATTGCATCAACATTTGTAGGTGGCTATCATCAAAAGAAATCCATAAAGAATATAAAAGGTATTGGAAGAAATTCCCAACTAATGTGTCAAATGCAACAATATCTACCTCCAACATTTTCAATGCACAAGAACACTATCTCATACACCAAGTTGAGAGATTGAATTATGTGGACCAAAACACACAATGTCGATGTGGATGGCGGAGAGGAAGTTGAAGTCACTGAAGGCGTTTGTTAGAAAAAGAGAGCTTAGATCGAGAGGGTTCTATGGTGTAGGGGTATATGGTATATCAATGGATGGTGTATAGTAGTCAATATCTACCTAAATTAGAGGAAAATATGAATGTGCCTCATTTGGCATCTCAAATCCATCGACAAATTTGAAGGGGAGAACCTATTAGGGAAAGGTATAATGATGAATTTGTGAAAGGTAATTATTAGATTATGTTGACGTAGATTTAATATTACACATTTATTAAATTATTCATTTATGTAATAACTAATTAATAATATTAAATTGTTATGCTATCATATAGTTGCTTTCGAGAGTGGGATGCTTTACATTTATACATTGCAAACAACAGCGATTGGATGGAGCATTGGATGAGAATATCTTGAAAGAATACTATGAGTAGGTTATCATGGAAGGGGTGAGTAAGATGATCAAAACAACGTATCGTCATCGAGATCAATTTCACGATCTTACATCAGGAAGTTGATTTAACCTTTGGTTTTAAAAGATAAACAAGAAAGTTAAAATTTGTTACCCACATTTTTCCTAGTTTTTTCCCAATTTTCAATGTATTTGGTTTGTTTAATTATTGAAATATATATTTAGTAAGTCTATGAGGATTATCAATTGGCAATTTATTTTTACTTGTTGTCTATGTTGCAGTTTAAACATCATCATAAGGCTATGTAGTGTAATGGTCGTAAATTCAGTATCAAATGTTGGATGATAAGATGAAAACCTCAGTTGTGGGATAACTTTAGTGTTTAAGGTCACCAACATTTCCTCTAGAAGTAGAAATATGGAAGAAATGAGAATAGGTACTATGGCCATTGGAGGATATAATTGAGTGTGATTTTAATTCCTTCAAAAATAGTTTTGTTTGAGGTTAAATGGTACAAGCTACAGATGCATGAAAGTGATCTTGAAAGATTTGTTATTGAGCATGATAATGGATTTACCATGTAATAGTTAATGCAAGAGGCATTTGGTAGATACGAGCCTTATGTTCTTCAAGTCAATGTGATCAAGTCTTTTACTCAGTATCGGTAAAAGCGGAGTTGGTCATATGTTGGTAGATATGATCAAAGAGGAAGAACAATAAAGTACAATCATGTAGGAATGTAGATAATACTTGAGGATGAAGATCATGATTATGAATATCGAGAGGCGGTGGATCATGTAGTTGTGTTAGATGAAGAAGTTGAAAAATTTGATCATCCAAATGTAGGAGGCGATGATCTCATTGTGATCGATAACTATAGTAGCAAAAATGGCGTTGATGATGATGTTGATAGGAAAGATCCTTTAACCAATATCGGTCTGAGACGGATGATACATATGTTGAGTTGTATGAAGAAGAATATTATTGATATTTAATTGTTGAAAGAAAGGAGTATGTGTTTATATCTTTTATATGATCTTTTATATGTTTTATTTTTGTATAATATAGTATATAATACATGTTCTTTAAATTTCAAATTAGGTAATATGGAAAGTGATGTGAGGGGGCATGAGTAGAGCTTCCACCTTCACGTAGTTTACTTGTTTAGTAGAGAATGAACTATTCAAACCAAGAGAACTCTGCTTGTGTACCTAATCATACCAACTGATGTAGTTATGTCATCATCAATTCATCATTATCAATCTCAAAATTATCATTCTCCAAATATTATACAAATATTTTACAAATTGTACTAGGATGAACACAGACAATAGTGACACAATGAATGGGGCTAACGTTGAAAATTTTTCAAACTATTTGAATGCATTGAAATTTGACATGGATAGACTATTAGCATGTATATGATAATAGGAGGGTTTACGGGACTCAAATTTGACTCACAGCCACTTTCTTCCATCATCAATTCATCATGTAAACCCTAAACCCTAATTTAGTGGAGTCATGGATTTGTTCCCAATGAATGGATGCTTTGTTGTTGACATGGAATGGGACAACACATGTACCCAATGTAATTTTATTCCTTCACTTGATCGTCAGTCATTCTAATACTGAATTGAAAGTTTCCCCTAGTCTTAGTCGTCACCCCTTCATAAATGTTTGTCTTACTTGATCATTCTGTCTGAGGAAAGGTTGGAGGCATGTGGCCATTGGTATCATGAGGATTTATAACCTTACAATAACAAGAGACATTAATCCAACTTTGACTAGATTGAAAGGTACATGCAATTGAAAATATTGCCATAGTAGGGCCAATCTTTGAAGTTTTTCATTTGTGTATATACCAAAACTTGACATGGTTATAGTAGATCATGCATTGCTTAGCAGAAACTATGGAGGGTTTCGAGACTCAAATAAGACCCACATGAATAATTCTACAATCAAACAATATTAATGATTTAATTCACTAGGGTTGATTGTTTCAAGAGTCATAGGGATCAAAGGTTATACCATGCTCAAGTTGATATTGATTAGGGGTTATCATATAATAGGGAATTCATTGTGTTCAAAGTCATAATTAGGACATGCGCCTAATCATACCAGTGATGTAGTTATATCCATCATCAATTCATCATTATCATTCTCAAAATTATCATTCTCCAAATATCTTGCTACAAATTTTACAAGGAAATTGTACTAGGACTAAACGCAAGCAAGACAATGATGACACAATGAATGAGATAACTTTAATTTTCAAATCGTTTCTGAATGCATTGAAATTTGACATGGATAGGATATTTTCATGCTATGATATGGGAGGGTTTCTGGACTCAGAATTTGATTCACCACCATGCTTTCTTCCATCATCAGTCATCATGTAAACTCCTAAACCCTAATTTAGTGGAGTCATCGATTTATTTCGAGTGAATGGATGATTTGTTGTTGACATGGAATGGGACAACACATGTACCTTCTTAGTATTTTCTTCCTTCACTTGATGTGGGATTGGTCATTTCTAGCCTTGAATTGAAAGTTTCCCCTTGTCTTAGTAGTCACCCTTCATAAATGTTGTCACCCAAATATCATTATATCATAAGGTTGGAAGCATGTAGTCATTGAGTTAACATGATTTTTGGGTCATAATGTGTGAAGGAGTGATTGGGTTAGGAAAGACCATTTAGTTCAAGGTTCATGGAGATTGGGGGAGTATAATATGTCCAAGAGGGGTTATAGTGATAGATATTTTATACCATGACATGATAATTTAATGTCAAATATTTTATACCATATATTAATTAACCTCATACTTTCTAAATGCATTACCATAAAATTGAAATAAATAAAAAGGAGTAAATTAAGAGATCAAACATTATAGGGGTTAAGAGTCATAGTGTATTAGTAGGGTAAATCTATTATGATGTTACTATGTTTAGATCCATAATGTATTCATTTTTAGTGTGTTTGAGGTCACAATGTTCTCTAGGATTGATAGTTTCAAGAGTCATAGGGATCAAAGGGTATATAAATACTCAGAGATTGATATTGATTGAGATTTATCATATAATGGGGATTGATTGTGTTCAAAGTCATAATTATTAGGAAGTGATTTCATCAAGGATCAAATGGATCAATAGTGGGAGAATTCTATTTGGGGGTTAATGCATTTATAGGGGGGACTAGTGTGTTTGGGATTATAGTTTCTTAGGGGGGTTCATGTCTTTATGGTTTCTTAATGAAACATGCTGATCATTTTAAGGGTTAGGCATGCCAAGGTTTATAGGGATTAGGGGGTACACAATTTCCAGGACCGTAATAATTAGTGTTCATAGCATATTGGTGGATTAATGGTTAGTGCCAATAGTTCCTTAGGGGTTAACATGAATTTTTGGGTCATAATGTGTGAGGGAGTGATTGTGTTAGGGGAGGCCATTTAATTCAAGATTCATGGAGATTGGGGGTATATTATGTCCAATAGAGGGGGTTATATTGATCAATATTTTATACCATGGCATGATAATTTAATGTCAAATGTTACATACCATATATTAATTAACCTCATACCTTTCTAAATCTACATTATATTAAAATTGAAATAAATAAAAGGGTAAATTAAGAGATCAACGTTATAGGTATTAAAAAGTCATAGTGTATTAGTAGGGTCAATATATTATGATGATACTATGTTTAGATCCATAATGTATTCATTTTTAGTGTGTTTGAGGTCGCACTATGTTCACTAGGGTTACGATTGTTTCAAGAGCCATAGGGATCAAAGCGTATACCATGCTCAAGTTGATATTGATTGGGGGTTATCATATAATATGGATTCATTGTGTTCAAGTCATAATTATTAGGAGGAGTGATTTCATCAAGGATCCAGAAATGGATCAATGATCCAAATTCTATTAGAAGTTAGTGTGTTCACAAAAAGTAATAATGTATTAAAAATTCCAGTGTATGAGAGGGTTAGTTTTTTTTGAGATAATAATGTCTTAAGGTGTTAATGCATTTATAGGGGACTTGTGTGTTTGGGATTATAGTTTCTTAATAGGTTCATGTCTTCATGGTTTCTTAATGAAACATGTTGATCATTTCAAGTGTTAGGCATGTCAAGGTTCATATGGATTAGTGGGTACACAATGTCTAGGACCATAATTATTAGTGGTCATAACATATTAGTGGCTTAATGGTTAGTGGCCATAAGTACATGGAAGTTAACATGATTTTTAATTTATATATTAATGTGTGAGGTGATTGGAGTACAGAACCATTTTAATTCAAGGTTCATGGAGGGTGGGGAATACTATGTCCAAGGAGGGTTATAGTGATCGTATTTTATACCATGACATGATACTTTTAATGCCAAAGATATTGTTGACCATAAATGACATATTAATTATCCTCATACTTTTCTAAATGCATCATAATAATAATTTAAGAAATAAATAAAATGGTGAATTAAGAGAGATCAAGTGTTATAGGGGTTGAGAGTCATAGTGTATTAGAAGGGTCAATCTATTATACAAATGTTACTATGTTAGAACCATAATGTATTCATCTTTTTGTGTGTTTTAAAGAGATACTATGTTCCTTTACAGGGTGATTGTTTCAGGATTCATAGGGATCATAGGGTATACCATTTTCAAGTTGATAGTGATTGGGGGGGTTATAGAGTAGTTCCTGAATCCCTTCTTCCCCTCATCACAAGGATGTATCCATGACTATACCTAGAAATAGGAATCCATTCAAAAGGAACAATTGTACAATAGTATTTATTCCCAATTGGGGTATTTCTATATTATCCTTCCTAATGCCACTCGCTCTCAATCAGGTGACAAGGATGATATCCTATGACTATATAAACTATGAGTTAGGGATTTTATTTCTCGGGAGCTATGAGTTAGGGATTTTATATCTCGGGGGCTATGAGTTAAGGATTATATATATAGTCTAGGGGCTATGATTTGCAGGATTATTATTAGTCTGGGGTCTATATGGAGTTGAAGTTATATATATATATATATATATATATATATATATGTCTCTATACTCTTATATATATATATATATATATATATACTATATATATATATATATATATGGAATATAGATATAGATATAGATATAAATTATATATAATATATATAATATATATTATTATATGTTATATATTATTATGTATTATATATACCCTAAAATACATAATATATATTATATATAAATATTAATAAAAATAAAACAAAACAGAAAATAAAACAACATACAAAACAAAAAAAAGTCCTTCCCTTTCATGCAGATTTTGGGCTGCTGCTCCCATACATAGTGCTTCCACTACAAAGAGACATGGTTTGGGAGCTGCTGGCACTCACCCTCCACCACTATTGTAGAGGGATTGGGGTTGTGCATGCAATGAGAGTGGAAGGGAGAGGGAGGACCCGAGGAGAAAAGAGGAGAAAGGAGGGAGGGATGCAGGAGGAGGGGGGGGGGGGTTTAGAGATAGAGGGAGAAGTGGTTGGGGGAAGGGAGAGAGATGGGAAAAGGAGGAAGAGAGGAGAGGTGGGAGAGGCCGATAGGAGGAGAACTATACATGATTTGCAAAGGAGGAGGACACGCGGGAGGAGGACACATGGTTTTGCACCAGAGAAGAAGAAGACGCAGCAGAGATGGTTTGACACTATTTCTCCCTATCTCTTGAAGTGAAATGCATGCTAATTGTTTGATGAAATGTTTGATAGAAATTCTTGATAGAATGCTTGATGAAGTGCTAATTCATCCTTTTAAAATGTGCATAGATGGTTTAAAAATAACTGAAATAAAGGTGCTTTTATATATACCAAAGAGGAAAAATAGAGAATAAAACAAAAGAGAGTGGTGAGAGGGAAAATGAAACAAGTAATTAAGGCCTCTTGGACTTGTCCTCATATAAAGAAGCAGCTAATAAACAAGACAATGAATGCACAACTCATTAAACATAACATGTGAGGAATACCATATGGAAGAACTGGCATTCTTATGGAAGAGAAAGAGAGAAGGGACTACAAGGTGGCATGAATCAATGAAATGAGGGAAATCAAAGAGAGATGAAGAAGGTAGGAGAGAAAATAGAAAGAAAGAAAGGGTAGGAACCAATGAAAGAATATTTGAGAAAAAAATAGAATTTAGTAGAAGGTAAGATCAAAAATTGGGACAAGATGAGAGAGGATGAGAATCAATCACATGAGAATACTATAGAAGAAAGGAGGAAAACAATGGAAATAAGGAAAATAAAGAGATTAAGTCAAAGGTGGGATCTAAGAGGAGAAAGAAAAAAAGGAGTAGGAGGATAAAGACAAATATGTAGATGAATATGTTCCTAGTGAAGGATATGATAAGGAAAAATATACATGTAATCCATTAGGTTAACATAATAGAAGGGACATAAAGTTAGAGATGCTAAGGACATGAGAAGAGACCTTGTTTTCAACTAGAGTTGTACAACAGAAGTGGTAAGGTCAGACTAGTAAATGTTTATGAGATTATAAATAAAAGGCTTCGAAAACAAATTTGATTCTACAGAAAATACAACCTAGTATGGACCATGAATCATAAGAGGATGTTTGTAAAACAAAGTTTAAATCACAAAGGTCCAAGATAAACCACAAACACTATTGGAATTTTATTAAAGAAATACAGTGTTGATCATGCAAGTAGTTCTTCCTAGGATAAGGGACAATCCTACATGGCTAATGACATCTTAGGATGATGGCTTCAATGAGATAGAGACTCAAGGAAAAATTTCCTTGCCTCGTCAAAAGGGTCTCATAAGGTCACGACTATACAATGTGGTGGTTATATTTCTTATAAGAAGTTCATGGTTTTGTAAAAAGGGAAACGCACTATAATATAAATCCACCCTAATTTTTTCTTGAGGGAGAAACAAGGGGGTTGTGATACCACAATAGGGGAAGAGGAAGGGGATTTTTTGGTTGATTTAGCCTTGTCATTGTCCTTGGGGTACTATCTTTTCTTTACTATGTATCCTTACAACGTTCCCATCAATATTTGACATTTGGGTTGGTCTAAGTAAAAGTCTCATATGTGTCATATCCTGATGAAGAGAGAGGGGTCTCATGCAGAAAATGTTTTGCATTGTCTTTCCCATGTAGGATGGTTGGAGAGAAACCATGCTAGAATTTCCACAATAGTTGAGACAATCCTTTAGACCTACAATCCAATTATTGTTCCTCATTGATTGTTCAAATTTCACCACTAAAAGTGTAAATTGTTATACCTACATCCTTTCCTTATCCAAGTGCTTTACAAAGAAACACATGTAGTAACAAATCATGTAAGCAAGGAATTTATGTGGCTAAGAAAATTACAAATATATGTTAGGTTAGAGCAATTGAATCCTACAATTTTAGGATGTGATCACCAAAGTTTCATTGAAATAGCTAAGAATACTAGGTTTCATGCAAGAATAAAGAGCATTTAAGTGCAGTGCCATTATGTTTGTGAGCAATTGGAGAGCATAAATTTTAGCTGAGTTTTGTGAAACAAGATAGTTGATCACTAATGTAATGACAAAGGTAGATATTAAGATGGATTGAGAAGTCTTGTAGAGTATGAGTATAAACATGCATAGCTTTACTAATCCCTAAGATGTTTCAATTTTGAGTAAAAGCCCTTAATTCTAGATCATCCCACTTGAAGGCTTTGAGACCCAGCTGTTATGTGAAAAACCTCTTAATGGCATCCATGATATCCCAT
The DNA here is from genome assembly GCA_010110895.2 of Picea sitchensis. Taxonomy (NCBI): domain Eukaryota; kingdom Viridiplantae; phylum Streptophyta; class Pinopsida; order Pinales; family Pinaceae; genus Picea; species Picea sitchensis. Next base: position 4,812 of record SNQJ01S0026329.1, on the reverse strand, counting down.
GTATAGGCAAAATATCCCCTAGATATCCCTCAGAGGATTTGGTCATGGCCATTAAGCCTAATAATCTTTGTTTAGGTCACAAGGGTTGGTTTTTGTCCCCATCCATGTTAAATGTCCTAAGACTCATTCGTACTGTGAGAACATACTAATAGTTCACATATTTCTAGTTAGAGTCCTTGTTCATGGAAAATAAATCCTTTTTTTTAGGTCCCAAGGCCCTTAATTTCCTCTACGCTATTGATATAACATAGGCATTGGATCTCATGTGTGGTGTGAAAAATCATACTAGTGCCCATATCCCACCCAGAGTCCAAAGATGCCTTAGAAAGGATCTAAGTGGTTGGTTGAGGCCTAGTTCATGGCCCTTGAACTCAAGAAGCTTCATTTTGTGCCTAAGATCAACGGTCCATATCACATCCTGATCTGACGACTGCGATTAAATTGCAATTTAATATCAGCGATTTTGAGTTCTTGTGGTTAATATTCTTTGACATTTTCAACTCTCGATCAGCGAAACTCCGAAATGGAGTGACATCAATGGTCCAGATCAAACCTAGATCTGATGAAACCGAATCATTTTAAGTGATTTACGCATATGTGATTTCGGCATTCTTGTGGTTAATATTCTTTGACATCTCCAACTGTGATCAAGTGAAACTCACGAAATGGAGTGAGAGATCAGCGGTCGAGGATCAAACTTGATTTGGCAACCGGATCATTCCGCGTTTCACATATTAATGACTTCGACATTCCTATGGTTAATGATAGCTGACATCTCCAACTCTCGATCCGCGAGAGCTCAAAATGGAGTGGGATCAACGGTCAAGATTTATCAAGAACCCAGCAGCTCCACAGGCAACCGTTGAGCACGATCAATGGTCCATATTTGGCCTCGATCTAGCGGTTGAGATTATTTCATGATTTCTCATATCAACGAGTTCGAGGTGAAAGTTTGAATCATTTCATACGCTTTGACTTTCAGTTAAGCGAAATGATGATCTATGTTCTCACATAATGTCCTGAAGATGGACGGTCCTCCCTTTTTTTGGATTTTGTGAGCCCACTTCTCCTGGCACTTTAAAGAGCGTGCAAGCTCTTGATCAAGCGTTGGTCCGGTTATGCTCGGATCTAGCAAGCTGAGATCTATCCTCCATATCTGCCCGCTCCTCTTGTCTGCAGTGAATCAGGCAACCATTGGGAATTTTGAATTGTTTATCCAACGATCATTGTTGTTGCTCCTCCCCATTATCAGTGCGTTGTTGATCATGCTCACGTACTCAAGCCATCACCAGCTCTTGTGCCTTTGCCATCAATGACAAGCATGCGTTTCCTGTAAAACATTACCCAGCTTAATCTCCCCTTTGTCATTGATGGCAGCTAAGGCACCAGAATTCTTTTCTCCCAGCGACATCAATGTCAAAGAGACATGCTCCCCGGTTGTTGCAGTACTTTTAGGAGGCATTAAATATTCAAACAATACAAAACTCCCCTAACAAGATGGACTCTTTTAGGTGTGAGACAAAAATGACGCCGACTTACATGGGAATATTCAAAAGGTTTCTTGGTAGGGGTTTGAAATGAGAATGTCGCAATTTGTTACGTAGTGGGAATATTGGACTGAATAGATGCGATTGGTGACACGCTCTCTCGAGGAAAATGATATTTTAGCCAGAATAGCTAGTCTTGAAAGTGGAATACAGATTTTTTAGACGTGATGGCACTAATTTATCACAATGAATTAAGGATTGATGCGGTGTATGCCTCTAAAGAGTATGCAAGTGTCACGAATCATCCATAATACACAGTGCAATAGGTGCCATGACGAAATGTACTCTGCCTCTGTTTTTGATAAAGAAATGGAACCTTTTCTTTTTACTAAGCACGGCTACTAAGGAGTCACCGGGAAGAATGCTCTCAACGGTACTTTCTCTCATCTATACGATTTGCCCAATCTGCATCTAAAAAAGCAGTCAGCGAAGATTTTGATTTGGATACCCAATATAAGTCATTGTTTCTTTCAAATACACGAATATCCTTTTGTGACTGCACAAATGAATGCGATTTAGGTGCAACACGATAACTTCCTCATTCCTACAACATCATTATGTAAAGGCTGAATGTGATGTACAACAGGCTTCATATCATTGATAGATATGAGCTTTGATCAACATCCAGGTGAATCATCACATCAGCATGAATTTACATCCAGTTACCATGTAGGTGTACCCACGGGTTTAGAAACTTTCATTTGAAACCTTTTTCGCGGCATTTTCTCTTAGATATTTTCTTGAGAAATGAACATCCCTCAGGTGATGCCTCGAGTAATTGCCGGACCAAGAAAAATGATAGTTCTCTATCTTAGACATTTCAAATTCAGACTCCATGGCGGAAACTTGATGATTGTACCAATGAATCCTTATTACATCAAAGATGATGTCATCTACATGAATATGCGTACGATGAGAACATTATTATCCTCTATTTTAATATCCAAATTGTTGTCAGTTGTTCCTATATTGAACCCTTTGTCTTTGACATACATATCCAGTCTATGATACCAAGCTCGAGGGGCCTGTTTTAAACCATATAAAATCTTTCTTGGAAAAACTTGCATACTGATTCAGGGTTATCGGATAGTTTGAAACCCTACGGTTGTTCCATATAGACTTCTTCGCTTAAATCTCCATTTTGAAGGTTGACTTGACATCCATTTGTTGAACTTTAACTTGTACACTTGACAAGCATAGGCAAGGAAACATTACGATAGCTTCAAAATGCTTGCTATGAGCATAAATGTTTCTGGAAATCTAGTCCTTCTGTCGAGCATAGCCTTTCAGTTAACCTTGCTTTGTTCGATAACTTGTCCTTGCTCATTCAACTTATTCTTAAAGATCCATTGGAGACCAATGGCCGTTTTACTGCCATGTCTTTGAACCATCTCCCACATGTTGTTTTTCTCAATCTGATTGAGTTATTCATTCATTTATTTAACCCAATGATCATATTTGCTGGCTTCATCAAAATTCTTAGGTTCCGGCGCACATGGATAGAGCTATATGATATTTTTTGGTAGTTTTGATTAGCTTTCTCCTAGTTTATACACCTTTGTCTTTTTCTCCAATTATCGACTTGTAAGTTGATTCTTTTGAATGATTACGGAGGAGGAATTAGAAGTTGACTATTGATTTGAGTAAATAAGTGTCACGAGTCTTCATCTAATTGAGTCTTTGTTTTACGATTCTTGGACATGTTCATCTTGATCTTTAGTTGTGTCTTAAACTGAAGACCCATTATTGTACCCTCTCTTGTTGGGATTCCTTCATCAATTTTACATCCAATCTGATTAGCCAATTTATGTGGCCTCTTATTATAGCATCTATATCCTTTACCTTCTCATTACCCTCATAGCGCTAATGAGTTTGTCCCACGATTTACTTTGAGTTCCTAATTTTATAACTTTCTGAATTACATGCAAAACACTCAAAGATAACATTCATAGCCTTAGCGTGAAGCTAAATTCTAGTTTGTCATCATATTAGCTAACTGTTGGCTACATAACCCGGTATCTACCACATCCTAAGACATCTGCTAAAGCCATTATGTAGGTTCTCATTTCTAACTTTCGGAAAAGGAAAATTTTGTTCCAGTGAATAGAGGGGCCTTGTTGGTTGAATTTCCTTCATGGCTTGACATGTTAAGCTCTAGTATCGCTTATAGATAAAGGGTCGACTCACGATACCAATTTTTGAACCATTGGGGGGTGATTCAGTTGTTACCGTTCTTAAACTATTATGCTTCTTTTAAAAAATTTTACAAGACACTCAATGATGATGACAATAATGCGGGAAATAAAGCGGGTGAATCAGTTGTTACCGTGCTTAAACTATTATGCTTCTTTTAAAATTTTTACAAGGCACTCAATGATGATGACAATAATGCAGGGAAATAAACGTTGACACATTCAACATTAGTCACATATATGAGAAACACAGAGACAGATATTTCCCGAGGAAACCCATACAAGGTAAAAAACCTCTTTTTCTGTATATGATAAGTAATAGTTACATTCTTTACATTATCATACATATAAGCACAAACTCATAATGAGGCTACAACCTCAGTTTTGCAAGCTACTACTTGCTGAGAGCACCAACTCTCTGTTTTCTCTAGCACCCACTAGAAGGAAGCACCAACCCCCTGGTTTCTCTAGCACCAACTCCCTGGTTTCTCTAGCACCAACTAGAAGGAAGCACTAACTCCCTGCATTCAAGCACCACTTGAACCTTTGAGGACACCAGTCCTCCCTAGCACCTTCCAACCACCCTGGTATATAAATTCCTTGTTACTAAAACTTATTACAGTGATATAAAGTTATTCAATGGCTTACCAGCCTTGTCATTGTTCTGTTACACCACTCTACCCTGTCTGCATCAGTGTCTTCTGCACGCCCCTTGCACTTTCTGTTCTTCTGCCTTTTATACTCTCTGCACCATATCCCTTCAATGTAACCTTCCTCTACTATGCATTTCTGCTCCTGCGCTCTGCATCCTTGCTCACACTTGAATCCTTCCCCATGACAACAACCCAATCTCTTCTTTGTTCCATTCTTATAGTCCCTGTGCTCCTTGTGCATGCAATATTTTCCATGCCTCTGCATGCTCACTGTTGATACTGAGAGGGGGGTGAATCAGTATCAAGTACAATTTTAAAAAACCTTTTCCAACTTATACTTAAACCATTCAATTATATCCAATGAAAAATGAACAATAGTATAAGAGTTACACCAATACACCACAATACACCATGCACAAT
>SNQJ01S0026328.1:76927-102441 GCA_010110895.2 Picea sitchensis | reverse complement strand
TTTTGGAAATTTTTAGTCTGAGTTAAGATCTCGGGGATAGGTATCCAAATAACCCCTCGTTATCATCTCGCATTGAAACTTAGAAGTTGTGAAATAGGAAACCAAAAATCCTCTAAATCAAGCATTCCTACACCATAAGGAAGGAGGATACCCTTGAAGGGTCGAAGGCCGAGGTCTAGTTGTTCTGTGCATGCCTTCTTGAGTCACCCAACTATTGGAAAGCATCCAGCCCATGACCCATTTCTTAGGTCGAAAATCTAAATGTCGTGCTTGATCGAGGTAACTTAGTTTCCAAATCTAGGTTTTTATACATAGGTGGCGGTTGTGGGCTGCAATCGCACCTCAATCAGATTTTGAACGGTTGTTGGGAAATATCGTCAGTACATTCGGGGTATGCCCCCTTCACCCTTCATTATAACTGATTGTTCGTACCTTCACTAGTTACTCTTCTAGTGGATTCATGCCCCACTATTAAGTGCTTTTGGAAGGCCCTATGCTATTGAGAGAAAGGATGAAACGTCTTTTAGGACACATGCAAATTTATTTTTATTTCTCGACGTGGATAAACCTCACTACCCTACATTGATGATTGATTGGTTTTTTTTATGTATGATATCCACTATTGATTACATCCATCTTTGAGTAACATTGTTGAGTTAGTCCAAAAATACATAAATAACTTGTTCATTAATTTCACTCATCGAAAATCACATACATATTTCTCTCTAGTCCAACATCATAGGGGAACCACAAAATCCCCGTTGTTCTAGATGCTTGTTGAATCTACCCCCAATATTGGAAGGTATCCGCAACTTGGCTAATACATCATCTCAGTCATCCCATACACCGGTGAATGAAATTGTTTTAGGATCAACCTTGCTAGGTTCTACCTTGTTTGGCACCAACATCACAAACAACCTATCCACTAGTCCTTCTTTACAATGAGGAGGAGCTCAAACTTCCTCACACGGAACTAATTCTCAATCATCACATACCATGATTTCACCTACACCCAATTTTCCATACTTGGCATCTCTGAATATCCCTTCAAACTATTTGAACATATGTTCAAACATCAATATCCCATAACAATGTGTTACCCCCCAGGGGACCCAGTCCAACTTTATTCACACGAGGCTCACATTTTTAGGGTCACCTTATACTATCCATCTCACCCTTTTAGGGTCACCTTATACTACCATCCATGGATCGAGTATAATATTATGGCATTTATATTATAGAACATTAAATTACACAAAATTGATTGTAAAGTAACATTTAGTATTAGATATCACTGTCAAATATTTATAACAACTTAACGTCATAAGTGTTGATCTCCAAAATATTAAAATTTGTATAGGTATTCTATAGATGGGAAAGTGGGAAGAAATTATGGAATTGGACACAGAAGACCCAAAAGATATGATAGATTTTTTAGCTAAAAATCTAACATGGACCCAAATTGGAGGGGATCAATTTGTTATTATTCCATATAGTCAACTTTGAGATTTTATAAATGGGGAGCAATAAGATGAAGAATATCCCACTCAATTTGTTGTTAATACAAATCGATATAAATAAGTGAAGGAGATTGTATGTGCCCACATTAACACACATATGGAAGATGTCATGTCAGTCTTTATTTGTTTAATATAATTATGAACTTCTAATTCAAGATTATTAGGAAAAAATTGTGTTGACATGTTTCCTAATTTATTATCATTGTTCTTATTTAGTTATTGGTGTGCATATGGTATGGAGTCCACACGTCAAATATTAGGTGGTGAGATTACAATGAATCCACATGGATCAACAAAAGTGAAACACAATCCACGCCAAAGTATTAAAGTTGGTTGTAGATGTCATTTAATCATGCAACGACTTTATATGCGTCCAAATGATGCTATTCTAACATACACTGAGTGTAGGCATATTGATCAATCTGGTGGCATGTTTCATGGGAAGAATGTAGTGGGTAGACCTCAAACATTTAAATATGCACGACATTTGTCCTTTGATATACGAGCTAGTGTAGAAAAGATGATTGAAAAAGGTTTTAATGTCACAATGGTTTGGGACAAATTCATCTGTGATGTGCAACATCAATCTAGTGAGTTATTCACAGGGGTAACTCAGGATGCCTTAATGACAAGGATGGATATTTCTAACATTTACCATAATATTAGAAAGAAAGAATATATGAAGGATGAGAGTGATCCAACAAGTGTCGAATGTTGGTATAATCAGTTTCCAGATAGTTTTTTTTTTTTTCTCTGTCAAAAGCAAGATATTATGGAATACATACCATTCATTATAGGCATACAAACCTGTTGGATGCGTTCCATGATGGGAAAGTATTCACACAACAATGCTATGTCTATGTACTCCACATTTAGTACCAATATGTATGGGGTGCGTATAATCAACCTTTTCATTTCTTTATGGTGATTAAAATCAATTTTTATGTGTTGAATACTATATTAACACTTATGTTTTTTGAATGTAGTATCAACTTTATATGTTAATGGTATTCGACAAAAATCGTAATGGTGTTTATGTGGCTTGGGTGATTTCATCACGTAATTCTACATATGATATTTGTAAATGGTCGTCATCTTTATTTGATGTGGGAATGAAAGAACGCCCAGATTGGAATGTACAAGGATTTATCACCGATGATGCTACTATTGAGATTCAAGCATTAAGGTTCGACATTTTTTTTATTTGAAAAAAAACATGAAAAGAACATGTTGCATTCACACAATTTACTCTCTTCTAATGCAATGTTATTTCGGGAGTTTAACCAATTCCTCAATTCTACTATGTGTATGGCATGCCCATCGAGCATGAGTAAAAAATGTTGGAAGAAAAGTGAAACTCAAAGAAAACAAAGTCTGCATTCTTCGTTCTTTAGGAGAAATCATGCATAGTTTCCAAAATGATGAGTTTGTATGAAAAGCAGTTGCGAGAATATTTCATGAATTTAGTGAAGAGGAAAAGTTTTTGAAATTTTTGACACCACTTGGCTATCCAATGAAAAAATATGTAAGTGTCATGTAACATTGAATCATAACTATTATTCCATACTTGCATTATTTTAGACATTACTTTTTAGTTGATGATAATTTTTTTTCCATATATGTGGGCAAAAGATTATAGGAAATTTCCGCATTCCAATCAAGACACCAATAATGCAATTGAATCCTACCACATGTATCTAAAATATAGGTACCTATATGAGGATAACAAATCATGCCACAAATTGGTGGATTTGTTGTTGTTCATCTTATTGAAAAAATTTGAACTATATTATATTCATAATCAACGTTTAAAAGAAGAAAGAATTATAAACCCTACCAAGTGTGAGAAACAAGAGACTCACTCAAAGGCTAGAGAAATCCAGATACCAAATGAATATTGTTTGCATGACCCAAAAAATATGAATGAATTTCTAGTTCGTAGTCAAAATAAAGATACTCCTGATACCTGGTGTAATGTCATATACATAGGTTCTGAGTTTAATTTTTGTAGTTTTGATTGGGTGTTGAATGGAAATGTTTGTATGCATGTCTTCAAAGTTCAAATGTGGGCTAATGAACATGATTTAGACATTAATACATTACCAAATGTTTCAAGTACAATTATTGACAGACCTGCATTTTTAGTTGATTTAAATCAAACAATGACAATGAGCCTACTACCAGAAGACCAAGAAAACCTTAACCATGTAAACATTTTATCAGATCATGTTGATCCTGACACATCAACATTGAACAATCCAATCTATGAGGTTGACAGATTGCAATTTTTACATGCATCGATCAATAAAAGAGCGAAGAATATGTTGAACAATTTTCCTACAAATGTGGACCATGTTGAAGCAATTGACAAATTGGTTTGCACTTTAGAAGCAAATATAAAGAAAAAATTGTGAGTGTCATGTCTCCATCTAAAATCACAACTAAGAGACAACGTAGTTTTTTGAGCCCGCAAAGTAAAAAGATACAACATCATCGTTAGAGACATTCAACTAAGGATACACCTCAATTTTAAAGGGTTGGACGGGTTCTCATAAAGACAAGGAATAAAATGGGCAATCACATGAAAATAATTTCTTCGAAATATCATAGGAATGTGCAACGAACCTCTGATCATGTGCAACATTACGTTCCAGACAATATAGGTATTGTAGTTAGAGATTTTAATTTGTTTTACATTATATGAATTATATTATTATCCTCAAACTCATTTTAGGAATGTTGTATGATTGTAGTTGCATTTCATTATGATCCACATATCATAATGAGCCACGCCATGTTCGACATTGTCAGCTTCAATTATTTTCTGATGATATTATTGAGGGTAACACATGTACATTTTTAAAATTATTTCGACAAAAGAGAGTTCTAAAAATATTTATATAGTTTAGTTAAAGTTTGTCCAATTAAATATTTAGTGCATCGCGTCTTACAATGAACACTAACCTTATTTCATTTTAATGGTTTATGTTGTAAGTTGCAAAATTATGTTTTTGTCTTATACCACATTAACGAGTGTCCATATCATAGTTCATTCTTATTTCTAAAATCCATTAATTTATATATATTGTATATTAAGATACATTTTATCATTACATCTTGATGACATCATAACTTAGAGAGCAAGAAATTTGACATTTTAATTTCAACATCATAACTTAGAGAGAAAGAAATTTGACATTTTAATTTCAATTAATTCAGGGTGTTAAAATTTGGGTGTTATATATAACATTCATTACTCATCAACAAACATACTAATAAGACATTACTCATCAATACATGTAAACTCCCAAAATCCCATCATAAAATCCCATAAAATACTACCAAATTAACTAATTACAAGTGATTAATTAACAAATTGTAAATGCCTGCAAAATTGGCAAGATCAAGATATAGTGTTTATGGCTGAAAGGCTTGGGGTTTTTAGAAGATAAATGGCCATAGGAAGATGAGAAAAATAAGGAAAGTATGGGGCTCATTAGTTAGTTAATTAGTAGATATAGTATTTATGGTGAAGGCTTAGGGTTTTCAGAAGATAAATGGTCATAGGAAGATGAGAACAATAAGGAAATTATGGGGATCATTAGTTAGTCAATTAGTATGTGCTATGCTCTTGTTTAATTCCCTTGGGGTTACCAATCAATATTTTTGTAGGTGATTACTACTATCCTTCATTCTAAAAACTAGGGAAGAGAGGGGAATCTTAGGAAGATGAGAAAAATAAGAAAATTATGAGACTCATTAATTAGTCAATTAGTATATTATATGCTCCTATTTAATTCTCTTGGGGTTACCGACCGATATTTTAGTAAGTGATTACTACAATCCTCCATTATAAAAACTAGGAAGAGAGAGGAATCTTTGAGAACTAACAAAGTACCAATATCCTCACTTGGAATTCTTAATTTACATAGGTGAGTGAGAAACTATACTTCTATGAAAATAAACATGATTTAAACATGATTTAATGAGTAATTTAACCTAACATTAAGAAATCTTTTTTTTCACAACAATACCCATTATATTATTTTGTTTATTTAAACTTAACATGAATAGTTACTCTCTCACCTAACTTTTTCCAAACTTTGTTATAAAAAAACTTACCATTATGAAGTTCATCAACAAGGAACTACTTTAATGGTGATGATAACATTTTGTAATGTATATCTTCAAATGCACCTCATGGGTTGGTGTGGCACTCCCACTAAGCAATGATAAATTGTTGTTGTTCCATCCATGGCAAGTGTCTTAATATTGGCATGTTGGTATTTAAGTGTCTTAATCTTGGCATGTTGGTATTTTAAGTGGATCATTGTATATTTGGTTGGGCATTATGAAAAATGGTAATGAATTATATATATAGTATGCATCACTTATCTAAAATGTAAAATGTGCCATCAAGCTAGCTATTAACCTTCTCACATGTCAAAATAGAATCGTACCACATCTCATAGTTTCCTAATGCATATCATCTTCAATACTTTACATGTGAAATAAATAAAATGTGCCATCAAGCTAGCTATTAACCTTCTCACATGTCAAAATAGAATCGTACCACATCTCATAGTTTCCTAATACATATCATCTTCAATACTTTACATGTGAAATAAATTTGGTTTACCATACCATAGTGTTGAAGGGTATAACATCACATGTCAAAATAGAGTCGTGTGATACCACACCGTATCAAACTGGAGTTTCCTAATACATATCATCTTCAATACTTTACATGTGAAATAAATATGGTTTACCATACCATAGTGTGAAGGGTATAACATCAGAAGTAGGGTCAACACTTTCCTTTTCGTCTCCTCTTGTGTTACTTTATGTTAGTTGTGAACATTGAATTATGATTTTATATAAGATTTAATATATCATAATTTTTATGTTAAGACAGGTAAACATCATGATTTTTATGTTAAGACAGGTAAACATCATGATTTTTATGTTAAGACAGGTAAACATCGTGATTTTTATGTTAAGACGTGTAATCACAAATAAGTAGTGTCTCTTATTAACATAAGAGTTGAATGATTGCGAGCTTAATATATCTTATTTTCTTATAATGTATAGATGTTGAACCTATGATCTTATAATGTATAGATGTTGAACCTATGATATTTGGTTAAAGATCATAGTTAACTTATACTCCTATACTTTAATATACACATAAATAAATAAACACTTTAATTTGTAAATTAAATTTAATATATACATAAATAAATAAGCACTTTAATTTGTAAATTAAATTTAATATACACATAAATAAATAAACACTTTAATTTGTCAATTGAAGGCAGCTATTACACATTCTAAAATTATATATTAACCTTAAAATTGTGTATTATGTTTGAAATATTCCTACTTTACATTTGTATATTATGTTTGAAACATTCCTACTTCACATTTGTATATTTTGTTTGAAATATTCCCATGGACCATTATCAACAAACTCAAATAAACATGGAAGGTGAAATTGAAGCTATGAAAGGATATTATCAAGTGTGTAGGTGGCCAGAGTTTACTTTCATTTATTCCCCATATGCAATGTGTCCCAATAGAAATAATAACACAGAAATAACAACACAATAATAATAATGGTTATCACACCCTTTGGACTCGATGAGTAGTAGAGGGAACATGTCCCATGATCTCCCAAAAATCTCTTTTAGTATTCTTCTTCTCCACCTTAAAAGTATCCACACGAGCATGACTATTGTTTTCAATGACAATACATAACACAACACATTTAGTTGGCAAGTTTAAAATGATTGTTTGAAATGTGTAAGATTTTAGAGGCCATGATGTATTTAGGATCCTTCATTCTACTCACAAAAATAATAGGGTTGGTAGAATGATTAGGGTTTATAAAATGATTAAATGGTACTCTAAAGAAAAATAAAAAGTTGGGGAAATTTTTCCTTTGGGACCAAATGCTCTCAAGATGGGGAGGTATGATCTAAAATGGATAACTATTTAATTTGACATCCATTATAATTCTTTCTATGCAGATAAACAAAGTCATGGCATTGTTAGAGCATCTTACGGGCAAAACCCATTTTGGTGATATGTTGAAGTCTTGATGCAAAACCCATTTTGATGCTCTAAAAAATTCATGGCATTATTAGAGCATCTTAGGGGAAAAACCCATGTTGGTGATATGTTGGTATAACATCCCTCCCGTTGTTACAACAATGAGCCTCACATAACAAGTGCATTTTTTTTTTTTGTGTGTGTGTGTGTGTGCGGATGTACAAGGGTAATAAAGACATTATACTCTGCGTCGCAACACGACGATGAACAAGGTGAAAGAAACTCACGAAACAACAACATGATGACCAAACATAGAAGCACCTCAATCACCTGGAAGCAATATATGACATTCAACCGATGAAAATAAGAATGACTACCCACCCATCCTACCCTACAATGGTTAGGACCTCTAGGACACATAAGAAATTCTCAAGCCCAGGTTCCCATCGATTTTTACCATTTAAGGTCTCAGGGCTAGCGACTGTTCTGAGGAACAAGGAGGTGTCTACATCCCGCCTGACACAAGAAAACCAACTAAATATGCTAAGTCAGCCACATCAATGATGATCAATGCGCGATAGTGTTCTATGAATCAATCACAAATCACATAAATTCCAATGTGCAAGAGATTTTGATTACTAAATCCATCATAAAACGATACAAGTTCGTGCACAAATTCTATTATAAACTTACAATTCGATCATACGTCAGCATCTCCTAATGGCGCAAGAGTAACCTACTTGATTTTAAAATTGATTTTAAAATTGCTAAGAGAACAATTACATAATCAACCATGCTTCTCATTTATTCATGACGCAATGCAAATATCAAATTAATTCAAGGCGCAAGTGAATTAAGAGCTACCTAACCATGACTCCAATAGTCTCCATTCAAACTTTAATCATTATACAGTCCAATTGGGCACTCAAATTTTATCCAAATCTCAACCTACTAGCATTAACATTAATTGAAACATTACTAAAATAAAGTAGCTTTCTATTATTAAACACTAACTAAAACAAAGTGGATTACTGTTATGAAACATTGGATTGATTGCTATTATAAAACACTAACTGAAACAAAATAGATTGTTGTTATGAAACATTAGATTGATTGCTATTATTTAACACTAACTAAAACAAAATAGATTGATGTTAATGTTGTAGCATTGGTAACATCTATCTAATATTGTTTCAATATAAGCTTACTTTCTTCTACATTAACATAAACTATCCTATGTACATATGAAAAAGGGGAGCAACCTTGAAGGGAAAAATAAATGAATTTTTTTAAAGATAATTGACCATCTAACTGCCCTCAACATAAACATAAGATAGTAGGATAACAATGTAACATGAATCTAAGCATACAATAAAAATATGATTATGAAAGAGATGAGATGTATATATCACTTTCGCCTTATGTTTCTTTATCAAATTAAAATTGATATGAATTAGAACCATAACATATGCTCTCGATTTATGTTCTTTGTAGACATGGAGAAGAGAGGTTTCACAAATTGATTCAATGCTACTAAAATTTAAGCATGAAGTGGTCTAAGTACTAAATTTTTAATAAAAAGTCATTCACCCATTTTATAACCAACATAGAATTCCCTAAAACTAAGATTCTTTCCACTTTCATGTCAAGAGCCAATTTGAGTAGGAGTTTGAGCAACTACGATTTTGTCCAATTGTTGACGTGGATTCTGATATTCACTTTAAAATAAAATTTATGGGAATAATAAAGAAACATAATGCCTCGAGATCTATTTGGCGTTCTTGACTTGTTGCATTGGAACAATCTCCAAGATTGTGATTGATTAATATTTATATCTAGAATTTTGAGGTAAAAATAGACCTAAAATAAATTATATTATAAAAACGGAAACGCAGGGAGTCATCATTACTCTTAACACAGTTTCTAAATTAAATACAATGTTGTGAGTCAACGAGTAGAGACAACCTTACCATATATTCGCCACCCAATATCTATAGAGAGTAAATCTTAACACTATCAATTAAATCTAGAAATTCTCGTTGAGACCCAATATATAAAACAATACAACATTTAAATGGGCGGTCTAAAAACAATGCAAAGTTGTCAATCCGGTGACCACAGTCTCATTCGTTTTCGAATATTAATGAGAAGAGGTAAAAATGCAGAGAACGTTGTTGCCAGAAGGATATAAAGAAGCTGTCGGAAATGGGGTTCATCAACGAGGTCAGAGGTAGCTCGTGAGGGAGTAAGGAAGATGCACAGGTAAAAGGGATTCGCTCTTAGGAAGGCAATGGTAGATCGCCTAAGATTTCGACAAGAACTCATTAATTTCAGGTGTGTTGGGTCTAATGGGCGCATGGCTAATCACTTCTAAGAAACAAAGGTTGGCATAATCGAATTCAGAAGGAGAAAATCAAGGTTGGAAAAAAATGATGACTGGCAGTGACTACCATTTTACTCCATCATTTTTTTTCTTTTGTGTAGAAAAACAAATGCCCAAGAGACACATTAGTTGCAGCAAAAAAAATGCAGGCCAAGGTTATGAGCGTAGAGCAAGGGAGGTGTATATGCAAAGGCCCCAAGATCAAAGGCTATCCAGGAAATGATGGGGTAACGCAGGGTTATTAACCCCATCTGGCAAGTAAAAGAAAACACAGGTGTTTACTATGAAGATCTCGGGTATAAGAAAAAAACACTGGAGAAAAATGCCCCTGAATTAAATAATATTCCTGAATTAAATTGCTCAGTTAAGAAACACACCAGTAAAAGAAATGTAGGACACAAACCCCAATGCCATTAATATAAGGAATCACAGTCAAATTAAATGAAAATGGAACAACCATATTTTAGTAAAGAAAATGCCTTCAACCCTTTAAAATGCAGAGCCAATAACCAGCAATATACCACATTCAAGAATGCAATACGTAGAAATTTACAGTGAGATAAAAGGGGTAAAAACAAGATAACACTAGGTAAAAACATGCCGAGTTTATAGAAAAACCTTGTCAATAATCAAATTTTGCAGGGTTAAAAAAAAATGCATCAGAACGCAAGGCCAACCTTCAAACAAAGACAACATCAGAGGTGGATGGCAGATAGGTTTGTCCTTTACTTCAACATCCTCGCACAAAAAAGCAGGGCATTGAGATCCATAGGCCTTTTAATGCTAAGTTGACGACCATAGATCAGGCTCTTGGCCGAATGCTCAGGCGAGGACTGGTGAACCAAGGACCAAAGGTAAACAACCATTAAGGACACAATCAATCAAAACCAGGTGGTCAAGACATGTGGGAAAATGAAGGCCATAGGAGACAAAAACTATCGAGCTAGGCTCAGGAAGGTCCCAATCATCAAATAAAAAAAAAACATCAATTTACTTTTCCATTAAATGAGCAGATCCAAGCATAAAACCTACAACATATACTATACAAATTAGAAAGAGCGTATCGTTGCCTGATCGCCCACTTCAAATGACATCCTGTGCTCCATGCAACTCCCACTCATCGACTGTCGAGACCTCACCGGTACCTCCCAGCCAATGCTAGGGGTACTCTTCTTCCCCCTTATCCCCCCGAGACACAAAGGGGCCACCACACTATCCAGAGATTTCATCTAGCTCCTAGCTCGCCTCACAAGGCTGAGCTACCACTCCTCTTCGAGCTGGGTATCCCAACTCCCACAAGTAAATCAGTCAAGTCGATATTTCTGCATCGTAACGTTACACAAATAGAAGATGATCCTTCATCATTTTCCTTCCTTCATTTTATAGAGTTTCGAACCTCCTTCCTTTCCTAAAATCTCATTTAATTAAAGTTTTAAAAATAAATTCCCAAAAATTCCTCTCTGTACAAGTGTCCCCCATCCCCTACATTCCTCCATTATTAAATTTCTTTCTTTATTTAATTATCTCATTTCCCTCACCCACCTAGAGTTACTCCCAGAATCACTCCTAGGTGTCCCCAAATTCCCTTATAGGTTTTAAAGGATTTCCCTATTATGAAGTTGCTAATTCAGTTTCAAATTAGAAGGCACTTAAATGGTAGATTCTTTACTAAGTTGACGTACGCTTATTCGTTAAGTTTCCCTTTTCCCCCCGTTTTTTTTATGTTACCTCTTTTTCTAGTTTCCTAAAAAAATTATTTTCCCTCTTTCCCCTTTTTAATTAGAACTCATAAACGCAGGTGTGGAATTTACCCCCTTTTTCCCTTTTATCATTTAATTAGTATTTTTTTTTTTTTAATTTAAATTATCAAAAATAAAATAAATAATTCCCCTTTTTACATTCATTACCACAGATTTTATTTTTATGAATAACTTCATTTCTTACTCCCTTCATGTTACAAGATTTAACGAAGGTCAAAATTATTATTTAAGTTATTTTTATATTTATTTATTTTAGAAGACAAGGTTCTACCACTAGCGTAATTTAGACTTAAGCCTTAGTTTTCGTACTCGGCGACATTTAATTAGGGAAAATTGTTTTAAAATTACTTAAAATGTTATTAGTCTTAAGGCCACCTAGGTTCATCCCTCTATCATCAACAACGCGACATGCCCTTCAGGATGCACTAGGTGCTCCAAGGGTGCTACTCACCTCATATGTTCCTTTGTGCGACGTGCCCTTCAGGATGCACTAGATGCTCCAAGGGTGCCACTCGCCTCATCTATTCCTTTGCGCGACATGCCCTTCAGGACGCAATACATACCCCAAGGGTGCCACTCATCTCATCTGTTCCTTTGTGCGAAGTGCCCTTCAGGATGCACTACGTGCTCTAAGGGTGCCACTCGCCTCCTTACTGATTGGTAGACATCAATAACCCCTGGAGTCAACACTCTGTCAGGTGAACTTGTGGGAGACTAAGGGTTTCTAAGGAATAAGGCCCCCACCTTATTTCACGCCTCTTAGAATCATCGTGAGCGGTTGTTGCAGTCTTCCCTCAAGGCATCATGGGTCCTCTCAAACTAGGTAATCGTTAACCTACAGTTCGAGCCATGGCGGGAGTGCTAGTAGGTTGTGGCAGGGTTGTTGTCCACACCTCTCCCTCAACATATTTGGTAGTCATGTGTGACCCCTTTACTCCATATGTGAGTCTGGTCGGCAAGCTATCATCAGCCTGCATCATCAACAAATCATGTCAGAACATACCCATATCATATCATCCAGTCAGATGCACTAATATCACAGTAAAACAATCAAACCCCAATGGCACACTCCCTGGCTCGATCCAGAGTCCATGGGGTTCCATCGATGCCTTTGCATCCTTAAGGTCAAAATCCTTGCACACTTAGTAGAATCGAGTCAATAGCACCCGTCTATGTCAATGTAGTAAAACAACATGTCATCAACCCATAACACATCATAATCAAAGTCAAAGGTTTTAATAGCATAATAATCTAGATCACTTGGGAGCAAGTGTCCTCAAAGAATAAGTTCACTCAGTGTGCCAGAGCGGGATGTTACATACACCCCCTCTTGGTCTAAACTTCGTCCCGAAGATTCACAGTATATATGCTAAAATAAAGTGTATCATAGTATCATGTCTCTATCTATCAAACAAAAATGGGAACTACTGGTGCATATCATATGCGTCCTCCCAGGTCGCTGAGTGCAGACTATAATTGTCCCACTAGACCTTGACCTGATCTATCGTTCGATGTCGTAGATGTCGAACACGATGATCCAAGATGCAGACTAGCTCATCCATGAGCGCTCCCTTCTTTATTACTTGCAAGGAACTCATGTCAATAACATCGTGCCTACGCCTCAAAGAATCAAGCAAGGCTAGTGGATAGGCCACGGGCCCCTTTCTTTCCACAATCTCAAAAGGTCCCACTAACCTAGGAGAGAGTTTAGCTCCCTTCCCAAACTTGATCAAACTCTTATGCGGTTTAACTTACAAGAAGACTCGATTGTCGACCTCGTAAATACGGTCAACACGGTGCGCATTGACATAACTCTTCTGTCGATACTGCGCTTCTTTAATCCTTTTTCTTATTGTTTACATTTTCTCTTCCATTTCTTGGATCGCTTCTGGTCCCACTGGGACCATATCCTCAAGCCGATCCCAACTCAAAGGCGTCTGACATGGTCACCCATAAAGGAAATCGAAAGGCGCCATCTTAATGGTGCTCTGGTAACTGTTGTTGTAAGCGAATTCTACCAGTGGCAGGAATTCCTCCCAATGCTTTTGTTGGTCCATCACGTACATGTGCAACATGTCCTCCAAGGTTTGATTCATTTGCTCGGTCTGCCCATTAGTCTCCGGGTGATACGCAGTACTAAAGTTAAGTTGGGTTCCCAAGGCCTCTTGGAAACTCGTCCAAAATAGTCCAGTAAACACCGATCCTTGATCAGATATAATCCTCTGAGGCACACCATGCAGCCTCACAATCTCACTGATGAAAACTCTTTCTATGTCAGGTGCCTGATACGTCATACACACAAGAATAAAGTGAGAACTCTTCGTCAGAGTGTCCACTACTATGAAAATCGAGTCATGTCTCCTTGCCATCAGTGGCAATCCAACAATAAAATCCATCGAAATAACCTCCCATTTCGATTTCGGTATAGCATGTGGTTGTAGTAATCTTGTTGGGTGTCTATATTTAGCCTTTACCTACTGACATTCTAGACATTTGGCGACATAGTTGACTATGTCTGCCTTCATTCCCTTCTAGAAGAATAAGGGTTTAAGGTCTGCCCTAATCTTCGTGACTTCCGAGTGAGCCATGTAAACTGATCTATGAGCGTCACTTAGGATCAACATCCTCAACTCGTCGTTCGGTGGTATGTAGATCCAATTTTTAAAACTTAATAAACCGTTGCTATCAAATGAAAATCCTGCAAAACGTGGTACCATCATTGTGTTTTGTCCGATAAAACCCTCGACCTCTTTGTACCAGTCGTTGTCACGCTGTAAAGTTAGAATATTTTCACGTATATTCGTTTGAAGAGGCAACACCAAAAAGATGCATGGTCTCCGACTCAATGCATCCACCACTCGGTTCATTGTTCCCTTTATGTAAGTAATCTCAAAGTCGTACTCGCTAAGCAATTCCAACCAACGTTGTTGTCGCGCGTTCAGGTCGCTTTACGTAAAGATGTGTTGTAGTCCACAATGGTTAGTCCTTAGTTCAAATTTTCATCCAACCAGGTAGTGTCTCCAAGCCTTCAAGGCATATACGATGGCTAACAACTCCAAATCATGTGTCACGTAGTCCTCCTCATGCCTTCCCGGTTTCCTCGAAATTTAAGCGATCACTCATCCTTCTTGCATCAAGACTCCACCTAAACCTTCCTTGGATGCGTCAGTGCATACCAAGAAGTCCACGTCCATGTCTGGGACCTTCAGTATTGGTGCAGTTGTCAACAATTCCTTGAGCCTCTCAAACACTTCCGCGCATTTCTCGGTCCAAACAAACTTTTTGTTCTTCTTCTGCAACTCCGTGATCAGATTTGCTATCTTCGAAAATCCCTCGATGAACTGTTGATAGTATCCTGCTAAACCGATGAAGCTACACACTTCCGAGACATTTGTTGGCACAGGCCATTCCATAATAGCCTTGACCTTGGCTGGATCCACGACGATGCCTTCGCCGGAGATGACATGCCCTAAGTAGTGAATCTTCATTTGATAAAATGAGCATTTGGACAACTTCCCATACAATTTCTACTCTCGCAGACACTATAGTACCAAGCGCAAGTGCTCATCATGCTCCTTCGTTGTCTGAGAGTAAATCAAAATATCGTCAATGAACACTTGGACGAACTTGTCCAAGTACTCGCGGAACACCCCGTTCATCAAACTCATAAATACCCCTAGGGCATTTGTCAGTCCAAACGGTAAAATAGTAAACTCCTAATGTCAAAACCTGGTCTTAAAGGCAGTCTTAGGGACGTCATCCTCCTTGATCTATAACTGGTGATACCCTGATCGCAAATCAATCTTGGAGAACACTATCACACCCTTCATTTGATCAAACAGATCATCAATTCTCGGCAATGGATATTGATTCTTGATCGTGGCCTTATTCAGTTGATGGTAGTCAATACAAAGCCTCCATAATCTGTCCTTCTTTTGTATGAAAATAAGAGGTTCACCCCATGGTGACACACTAGGACATATCAGTCCCAGGTCCAACAACTCCTTCAGTTTCATTTTCAACTCTTGTAACTCCAGGGTCGACATCCGATAATGCGTTCTTACTATCAGTTCAGTACCTGGTTTTAGCTCTATGGTAAACTCCAATTCACTCTCCAGCGGCATCCCAGGTAACTCCTCTAGAAACACGTCCGCAAATTCTCTCACCACCGGAAGGTGTTCCAGACCTTCCGCTACTCCCTTCTCGTTTAACGCAAGGATCGCATAAATCTTGCACCCCTTGTGCATACTCTTCCGTAGATGTAAGGAAGAGATGAACCTCGAGGAAACTCCCTGGTTTCATCCTACATTCACACATATTTGTCCCTCGTCATCGACCAATCTCAACTGTTTTGTCTTACAGTTGAGCATCGCCTTATGCAATTCCAACTAGTCTATACCAATCATGACATCATAAGATCCTAGGATCATGACGTACTCTCTCCCAGGTTAAGGAAACAACCCGTAACCTTTCCTCCAACCTTTTGTTTGGCTCCCGAAACCATCTCTACGAAGATAAACTCGTCCTGTTTGACTACCTTTACCTTAATACTTTTTAGCATTGCACACGAAATGAAACTCTCGGTAGCATCGGGATCTATCAAAATACTAAGGGTCTGGTCAGCGACGGTAGCTTTCGTCTTGAGCACAGTTGACTGGTGCTCTACTTGGCGGTTATTCACCGCTGCATGAATCCAATGGGCCTTGCCCATATCTCCCACGGTAGTGGGTCCAGCTGATCCAGATGCTCTAGTCCTCTCCACTGGGCAGTCGCGCTGGTATTGTGGCTCCCCACACGTCCAACACCCCTTCTTTGGCCTAGTAGTCCTGGTACCCGAAGTAGAAAATGACAGCCCACTAGCCTGGAACTCTGGTCTGTTCTAATGAACAAGCCTAAATTGTTGTTGCTGCGGGTGACACTGTTGTTGTTGTTGTGGTCCCCGATAAGGTGTTCGTTGTTGAGGTGTCGGTCACCGAGGTGTAGTGAAAGTGGATCCCCTATGGAAACCATGATATCTCGGCATATGTCTGGCTGGTGTCTGATGCTGCTATGCTCTAGATGACACTTGCCCTGCTGGTCTCGCTGGAGTCCTAGTCTAACCCCCGCTGATAAGCTCCTCGTCCGCTATGAGGTCCTTCTGGATGGCATCATGCAAGGTTTGAGGCATCAAAATCCTAACCTTTGCACGTAGGCTGCCGTTAAGGCCGACGAACCTGTTGACCTTAAGTTTCTCAGTGTTAAGGTGCAAAGCATACCAAAGCAGCTCCATAAAACAGGCCTTGTACTCGGGCACCGTACGAACTCCCTGTCATAATGTGTTGAACTCATTGAGCTGACGCTCAATGAATTCCTCTGAAAGGTATCTCTCTCAGAACCGTTCCTTGAACAGTTCCATGACACGTCTTCGATGGCCATGTTCAGCTGTGGTAGGAGTGTCTTCCACCATAGAAGAGCACTCCCCTTCAGTTGAAATACTTCCATGTGGACCTTCATATTGGAGGTATAATCACAAAGTGCGAAGCACATCACCATATTCTCCAACCATGCCTCGGCGGCTGCATCATCCGGGGCACCAAAGTACTCGAGAAATTTGACCTTCTCGAGTTCACAGTGAATGCTACCAGTACCGATCGGAGCATGCGGTGGAACCTCAGTAGGTTCCAGCGTCCTGGCCTCATCTCTGTCAAAATAGTTTATTAGTGCCTTGGACATGCGCTGAAAATATCTCATCATTCCGACTACATCACCCACTACTATCTTCTCCTGTCTGAGAACATGCTTGTTTCCCTAGGAGTTAGACCCCTCGGGCATGGATGCTACTGGAGGCGTCACGCCTCTTCCCCTAGCACCCTGTCATCTTCCTCTGTGACGTCCTCTAACCATGATTACCTGCACGCACACAAGTCAACTCGATCAACAATAGTATAATCAATCATATCAACGAAAGTCGTAGCGATCCCAAGTCGCGGGTTGAACCAGCTATGATACCATATGTAACATCCCTCCCATTGTTACGACAACAAGCCTCACATAAGAAGTGCAATTTTATTTTTTGTGTGTGTGTGTGCGGGTGTACAAGGGTAATAAAGACATTATACTCTGCATCGTAACACGACGACAAGCAAGGCACAAGCAACTCACGAAACAACAACATGACGACAAAACATAGAAGCACATCAATCACCTGGAAGCAATATATGACATTCAACCGATGAAAATAAGAATGACTACCCACCCGTCCTACCCTACAATGGTTATGACCTCCAGGACACATAAGCAATGCTCAAGCCCAGGTTCCCATCGATTTTGACCATTTAAGGTCCCAAGGATGGGGATTGTTTTGAGGAACAAGGAGGTGTCTACATCCCGCCCGACACAAGAAGACCAACTAAATATGTTAAGTCAACCACATCAATGATGATTAATGCGCGATAGTATTCTATGAATCAATCACACATCACATAAATTCCAAGGTGTAAGAGAATTTGATTACTAAATCCATCATAAAATGACATAAGTTCCTGCACAAAATCTATTATAAACTTACAATTCGATCATACGTCAGCATCTCCTAATGGCGCAAGAGTAACCTACTTGATTTTAAAAGCGCTAAGAGAACAATTACATAATCAACCATGCTTCTCATTTATTCATGATGCAATGCAACTATCAAATTAATTCAAGGCCCAAGTAAATTAAGAGCTACCTAACCATGACTCCAACATTCTCCATTCAAACTTTAATCATTATACATTCCAATTGGGCATTCAAATTTTATCCAAATCTCAACCTACTAGCATTAACATTAATTGAAACATTACTAAAATAAAGTAGCTTTCTATTATTAAACACTAACTAAAACAAAGTGGATTGTTGTTATGAAACATTAGATTGATTGTTATTATAAAACACTACTGAAACAAAATAGATTGTTGTTATGAAACATTAGATTGATTGCTATTATTTAACACTAACTAAAACAAAATAGATTGTTGTTAATGTTGTAGCATTGGTAACATCTATCTAATATTGTTTTAATATAATCTTACCTTCTTCTACATTAACATATACTATCCTATGTACATATGAAAAAGGGGAGCAACCTTGAAGGGAAAAATAAATGAAAGTTTTTAAATATAATTGACCATCTAACTGCCCTCAACATAAACATAAGATAGTAGGATAACAATGTAACATGAATCTAAGCATAAAATAAAAATATGATTATGAAAGAGATGAGATGTATATATCACTTTCGCCTTATGTTTCTTTATCAAATTAAAATTCATATGAATTAGAACCATAACAGATGCTCTTGATTTGTGTTCTTTGTAGACATGGAGAAGAGAGGTTTCACAATTTGAGACGATCTACTAAAATTTAAGCATGAAGTGGTCTAAGTACTAAATTTTGAATAAAAAGTCATTCACCCATTCTATAACCAACATAGAATTCCCTAAAACTGAGATTCTTTCCACTTTCATCTCAAGAGCCAATTTGAGTAGGAGTTTGAGCAACTACGATTTTGTCCAATTGTTGACGTGGATTCTGATATTCACTTTAAAATAAAATTTGTGGGAAGAATAAAGAAACATAATGCCTCGAGCTCCATTTGGCGTTCTTGACTTGTTGCATTGGAACAATCTCCAAGATTGTGATTGATTAATCTTTATCTCTAGAATTTTGAGGTAAAAATAGAGCTAAAGTAAATTATATTATAAAAACGAAAACGCAGGGAGTCATCATTACTCTTAACATATTTGCCAAATTAAATACAATGTTGTCAATCAACAAGATAGCCTTACTATATATTCGCTGCCCAATATCTATAGAGAGTAAACCTTAACGCTATCAATTAAATCTAGAAATTCTCGCTAACACCCAATATATAAAACAATACAGCACTTAAATGGGCGGTCTAAAAACAATGCAAAGTTCTCAATCCGGTGACCATAGTCTCATTCATTTTCGAATATTAATGAGCAGAGGTAAAAATGCAGAGAACGTTGCTGCCAGAAGGAGATAAAGAAGCTGTCGGCAATGGGTTTCATCAACGAGGTCGGAGGTAGCTCGTGAGGGAGTAAGGAAGATGCACAGGTAAAAGGGATTCGATATCAGGAAAGAAATGGCAGATCGCCTAAGATTTCGACAAGAACTCATTAATTTCAGGTGTGTTGGGTCTACTGGGTGCATGGCTAATCACTTCTAAGAAACAAAGGTCTGCATAACTGAATTCAAAAGGAGAAAATCAAGGTTGGAAAAAAATGATCACTGGCAGCGACTACCATTTTACTCCATCGTTTTTTTTGTTTTGTGCAGAAAAACAAATGCCCAAGAGACACATTAGTTGCAGCAAAAAAATGCAGGCCAAGGTTATGAGCACAGAGCAAGGGAGGTGTATATGCAAAGGCCCCAATATAAAACTCTATCCAGAAAATGATGGGGTAACAGAGGGCTATTAACCCCATCCAACGACTAAAAGAAAACACAGGTGTTTACTATGAAGATCTCGGGTATAAGAAAAAAACGCTGGAGAAAAATACTCCTGAATTAAATAATATTCCTAAATTAAATCACTCAGTTAAGAAACACACCAGTAAAAGAAATGCAGGACGCAGACCCTAATGCCATTAATATAAGGAATCACAGTCAAATTAAATGAAAAAGGCAGAGCCATATTTCAGTAAAGAAAACACCTTCAGCCCTTTAAAACGCAGAGCCAATAACCAACAATATAACACATTCAAGAATGCAATACGCAGAAATGTCCAGCGAGATAAAAAGGGTAAAAGCGAGATAACACTCGGTAAAAACATGTCGAGTTTATAGAAAAACCTTGTCAACAATCAAATTCTGCAGGGTTAAAAAAAAATGCATCAGAACGCAAGGCCAACCTTCAACCAAAGACAACAACAGAGGTGGACGACAGATAGGTTTGTCCTTTTCTTCAACATCCTTGCACAGAAAAGAAGGGCGTTGAGATACATAGGTATTTTAACGCTAAGGTGACGACCGTAGATCAGGCCCCTGGCCGACTGCTCAGGCGAGGACTGGTGAACCAAGGATGAAAGGTAAACAACCATTAAGGACACAATCAATCACATCCAGGTGGTCATGACTTGAAGGAAAACGAAGGCCATAGGAGACAACAACTATCGAGCTAGGCTCAGGAAGGTCCCAATCATCAAATAAAAAAAAACATCAATTTAATTTTCCATTAAATGAGAAGATCCAAGCATAAAACCTACAGCATATACTATACAAATTAAAAACAGTGTACCGTTGCTTGATCGCCCGCTTCGAATGACGTCCCGCGCTCCGTGCAACTCCCACTCGCCGACCGTCGAGACCTCACCGGTACCTCCCAGCCAATGGTAGGGGTACTCTTCTTCCCCCTTAGCCCCCTAAGCCGCCAAGGGGCCACCACACTATCCAGAGATTTCGTCTAGCTCCCAGCTCACCTCACAAGGCCGAGCTACCACTCCTCTCCGAGTTGGGTATCCCAACTCCCACAAGTAAATTAGTCAAGTCGATATTTTTGCAGTGTAACATTACACAAACAGAAGATGATCCTTCATCCTTCTCCTTCCTTCATTTTATAGAGTTTCAAACCCCCTTCCTTTCCTAAAATCTCATTTAATTAAAGTTTTAAAAATAAATTCCCAAAAATTCCTCTTCGTACAAGTGTCCCCCATCCCCTACATTCCTCCATTATTAAATTTCTTTATTTATTTAATTATCTCATTTCCCTCACCCACCTAGAGTTACTCCTAGAATCACTCCTAGGTGTCCCCAAATTCCCTTACAGGTTTTAAAGGCATTCCCTATTATGAAGTTGCTAATTCAGTTTAAAATTAGAAGGCTCTTAAATGGTAGATTCTTTATTAAGTTGACTTACGCTTTTTCCCTTAAGTTCCGTATTTCCCCACTTTTTTTTATGTTACCTCTTTTTCTAGTTTCCTAAAAAAAATATTTTCCCTCTTTCCCCTTTTTAATTAGAACTCATAAAGGCAGGTGTGGAATTTACCCCCTTTTTCCCTTTTATCATTTAATTAGTATTAATTTTCTTATTTTTTTTAAATTATCAAAAATAAAATAAATAATTCCCCTTTTTACATTTACTACCATAGATTTTATTTTTATGAATAACTTCATTTCTTACTCCCTTCATGTTACAATATTTAACGAAGGTCAAAATTATTATTTAAGTTATTTTTATATTTATTTTTTTATTTTTATTTTATTGAGAAGACAAGGTTCTACCACTAGCGTAATTTAGACTAAGGCCTTAGTTTTCGTACTGATTGACATTTAATTAGGGAAAATTGTTTTAAAATTACTTAACATGCTATTAGTCTTAGGGCCACCTAGGTTCATCCATCTATCATCAACAACACGACGTGCCCTTCAGGACGCACTAGGTGCTCCAAGGGTGCCACTCACCTCATCTGTTCCTTTGCACGACGTGCCCTTCAGGATGCACTACGTGCTCCAAGGGTGCCACTCACCTAATCTGTTCCTTTGCACGACGTGCCCTTTAGGACACACTACATGCTCCAACGGTGTGACTCG
Source organism: Picea sitchensis (assembly GCA_010110895.2). Classification (NCBI taxonomy): domain Eukaryota; kingdom Viridiplantae; phylum Streptophyta; class Pinopsida; order Pinales; family Pinaceae; genus Picea; species Picea sitchensis. The sequence goes on along the minus strand of SNQJ01S0026328.1, from coordinate 80,155 downwards.
CTTCATCTGTTCCTTTGCACGACGTGCCCTTTAGGACACACTATGTGCTCCAAGGGTGCCACTCGTCTCTTGATTAATTGGAAGAAATCAATAACCCCTGGTGTCAACACCCTACCAGGTGAACTTGTGGTAGACTAAGGGATTCTAAGGGATAAGGCCCCCGCCTTATTGCATGCCCCTTAGAATCATCGTGAGCGACTATTGCAGTCTACCCTCACGGCATCGTGGGTCCTCTCGAACTAGGTAATCATTAACCTACAGTTTGAACCACGACGGGAGTGCTAGTAGGCTGTGGTAGGGCTGTTGTCCACACCTCTCCCTCAACATCTCTGGTAATCGTGTGTGACCCCTTTACTCCATATGTGAGTTTGGTCGGCAAGCTATCATCAGCCTGCATCATCAACAAATCATGTAAGAACATACCCATATCGTATCATCCAGTCAGATGCACTAATATCACAGTAAAACAATAAAACATGAATGGCACACTCCCTGACTTGATCCAGAGTCCAAGGGGTTCCATCGATGCCTCTACATCCTTAAGGTCAAAATCCCTGCACACTCAGTAAAATCGAGTCAATAGCACCAGTCTATGTCAATGTAGTAAAACAACATGTCATCAACCCATAATGCATCATAATCAAATTCAAAGGTTTTAATAGCATAATAATCCGGATCACTTGCGAGCAAGTGTCCTCAAAGAATAAGTTTGCTCAGTGCACCAGAGCGGGATGTTATAGTTGGAGTCTTGAAGCTTCAAGAGTTTTAAACAATTTTTTTTTTGGAACAAGCAAAGTTCTAAGCACCTTCGCATTATTCTACTCATCAAGAGCTTCCCAATGGTTAAAGGAGACCTCAATTCAAAGTCTCTATGAAGGTGTTGTGCTTCCAACAAGTTTAAATATATTTTAACCACCAAAATACCAATGGGATGCCACATCAATGCACATTACTTACACATCTTGTGCTAGTCACATCATGTGAATTTTCAAGAATTTTCTAGAGGGTCTGAAATCCTAAACCTAATCGAGACTTGGGCCATACAAAAACCCTAACCCTAGAGAGATATCAAGACATGTTAAAAACTAAGGTGTACAGAAAGGAAAGGGTTTTGTTCCTATTGTGAAGAAGAAGAAAACCCTCTAACATCCATTTTCATGCCACATTTTTATTGTAACTCCATAATGATTCCATCTTTCTTTGTATCTGGCATTATATATCTAAGAAGAAAAGAGCAAGACACATTCCTCATTTTATTGTTAGGAGTTTCCATATTGAATTTGTGAACGTACAAATATTTTTCAATGTGTTAATGCTGTGCTTTATTTTACTACTTTGTTGTGCTTATTTTACTACTCTTCCTTTTCTTGTCTTTTTAGTTCATTCAATAATTTGAATAATTTGAATGTAATGCTGCTAAGATTGCATTTCAATCTTAAACACTTGTGCATAATAAAGTATAACATCACAATGTTTCTAGTTGCATTTAAAGATTTTTCTGACAAATTATTTAGTAAAATATGAGTGACATTTTACAAATTAATTATATTAAGATGAAAATCACTACTTATGTGGACACATCATTAACATAACATAAGAATTTTAAAATTGTTGTAACAAATTATTTAGTAAAATATCAATAACATTTTACAAACCTATTTAGACACATCCATAACATAAAATTACATATTAAACCTCACAAGTAATGTAAAATAGCATATAACAAAATTTAAAAATTATAAAATACCAAACACTAAAATATCATATTATTTCTTATTATAAAATAATTATTTACTTAAGCAAATTCTATTCAATTTACACTTTAACCTAATAAATTTGTCACTAAATTTAATTTTAACTATATTTAATCAAATACAATAACATAAAATATATATTACTTAAACTTAAATTATGGGCTACTCCTTACCACTAAACTAACAATGTACTTAGTATCATCTGTCCAGTGAAATACAACATAATATAATGAGCAATTCGACTTTCTCCAAACTTTGTTGTAGAAAAACAATGAACAATTAAGCTTTCTCCAAACTTTGTTGTAGAAAAATTTTACCATTATGAACACCATTAACAACATAGTGGTCATTAATTAATGAGAATAATGTTCATGGTAAACAATTTTGATCTAAAACTATGATGGTCATTAATTAATGAGAGCAATGTTCATTAATTAATGAGAGCAATGTTCATGGTAAACAATTTTGATCTAAAACTGAACACCATTAACAACATAGTGGCCATTAATTAATGAGAACAATGTTCATGGTAAACAATTTTGATCTAAAACTATGATGACCATTAATTAATGAGAACAATGTTCATGCTAAACAATTGTAATCTAAAACTATGTAAAGAGATTTAATATATATTAAATAGAAATATTGTATAAACTATTTTTATTAAAAATAATTTTAAAATATAATTTTTAACCTAATTTCAATAATAATAAATTAAAAAAATTCTAAAATATTTAAAAATAATAAATTAAAAAAATTCTAAAATATTTAAAAAAACATCATCATAATTGATACAATAAAAAATTCATAATTAACATATGCTGATATTATTTAATATATTAATTTTGAATTAAAAATACTTTTATCTTCCATTGAAAGTAGTGATCGTACACTAATTTTTTAATATATTAATTTTTTATTAAAAAACACTTTTATCTCCCATTGAAGGCAACGATCATAGAGTAAAATTTTTTATCAAAAGAATTTTATAGCCATTGTACAGTCTCAAATTAGATGCCAAGTTTCTAATGGTTGTCAACAAACTCAACTAAAGAGGTAAAAATTGTAGTTATGGTGGCTTATTGTCGAGTTTGGAGGTAGCGAGAGCTGACTGCGTCTGCTACCCAGATTACCAGATTATCGAGAGACCGGTTGATAGAGCTAGGTTGTTGTCTTAGATATCCCAAAAAACTTGTTGATAGAGCTCGACTGAGGGCTTAGATCTCCCAAATTTCTTGAGAGAAAGTGGTCGCCGGATAAGAAATTAGATCTCCCAAATTTCTTGTTGGTAGCAAATATTAACGCGCCCAGGTTGGTAGCAAATATTAACGCGAAATAGTTGGTAACAAATATTAAAGAGGAAGGATAGTAGATCTACATCAACGATCTGGCGACGCTACAGGCAATTAGGGAAACTACAGGGGCGGTTGTCAGCTGATTTTCCAGTGGGATTGCACCGAGTGAGGGTTGTCAG
>SNQJ01S0026328.1:53181-76680 GCA_010110895.2 Picea sitchensis | reverse complement strand
ACCATGCACTAAGCCAATCGTTGGCTTAGTGCATGGTTTTCTAGGTAATAAAAAGTACAGGTGTAGTCTATTCAATTTTCATGCCCATCCAAATTTGATGGTGATGCTACAGACATCCATGCAAACTCTGACAACTCCATTTCCGACAACCATCACTCAGTTTTTTACCACTGGCAACTCAGCTGACAACCGCCCTTGTCACTGCCTTAATTGCTTGCAGTGCCACCAGATCCTTGACATAGATCTACTATCCTTCCGCTTTAATATTTTCTACCAACCATTTCATGTTAATATTTGCTACCAACTAGGGCGCGTTAATATTTTCTACCAACAAGAAATTTGGTAGATCTAATTTCTTATCCAGTGACCACTTCCTCTCAAGAAATTTGGAAGATATAAGCCCGCAGTTGAGCTCTATCAACACGTTTTTTGGGAGATATAAGCCAGCATCCTAGTTCTTTCAACCGGTCTCTCGATAATTTGGTAATCTGTTAAACGTTTTGATTCTCTTTCTCGTGAGCATTGATGTTGGTTTTTTGAGCAAGGACTTATCCTATGGATTAGGGTTTAGTTTTTTGCAGGGATATTTGGAAGGGGTATTTAATTCTTTATTGAATTCCTACAAACAATTTGTATTCTGGAAAGAGTTTTGTAATGAATAAATCATGTAGAATTTTCTTCTTATAATTCTAATTCTAGTTCACAAGATCCTTGTTTACCCTTTTTTATCTAGATTTTATATTTTTTTCAACATCTTAAGATAGATTTTTCTCATTTTTTCGATATGCACACAGGGGTTTCGATCGTGTTTACATAGAAAGTAAAATTTATAGTATATAAGGACATTTACCACTTCCAATAAAACTCAGACATAATCACATGGAAAATTAATTCCCTGAATGTGTTATTTAACGAATCCCCTGCATTTCATCATCCACAAGGACTTTGGAACTGTGGGACGTGGGGAATCTCAACAAATCCCCTATGTTTCGCCTGCCTCGAGGGACTTGGTCACTACAGGGGATGGAGTAAATTAATATGAAAACTCAATGTCAGAAAGGATTAGATAGTATTGAGAGGATGGTGCAGCACAACCTAATTGAACTAAGATTCAGTTCCACTCAGCCTTTGGATACCAACACTGGATGGATTTATACTTGAATAACTGAATGGAAATGTTCTGGTAGTGTACAAAAACAAGATGCTCTATAATTAATATATAAAAAAGAATATATAATACAAATTAAAACAACGAAGAAACCGTGCCGGTGAAGGTAATAATTGGTCAAATTTTCATTACTTGCCACTTACTCGTCTAATAGGAGAGAGGAAGAATCGAGAGTCGAGACCATCTATTCTTGACTTTGGAGTAAATACGACTTTGATCATTCACTTCAACTTGGGATCTGTATAACAAAAAAATTAATGATTTTCTAATGGCTATATCGAGATTGGCTCAACATTGCAGCTCGAGGCTGTGTGAAAGTTAGTTTAAACCCATCCCACGCAGTTGCTTACGAAATATGTGGGTTGTCACCATTTTTCCCTAAAATTCTGCATATGTGTGTTATTTCCTATATATTAGTGTAGTTGAAATGTGATACGATTTTATTCTTTTGTAGTCATATTTTTTAGAACATTATTGTCCAAACTTTGACTAAAATTTATAAAAACATTTGGAGTTTTTGAATTTGGAAGTTCGATATGTTAGGATAATTATTTGTTTTAATTAGATTGGCTTAGCCAGGCTCACTATCACACCTGCCTTCATAAGATCGCTCTGCTTAGCCTTCAATGACACCGCGTAGGAAAAGAGGTATGAAACGAGGCATTGCAGATAGATAATCACATTGCACAAGTTTTGATGAATTTCGCCATGTTCGTGTAGTACACGGGATATTTCACCTAGGATATTTCAATGTTGTAAATATCTCAATAACTAGGTGGAAAAAATATCTCAATAACTATATATTAATAATTATATAATGGTATTATTATCCCAATGTTGAACTATATATTAATAATTATATAATGGTATTATTGAGTATTTTAGATATATATTTCACAACCTAGGACTCTATGGAGACTTCAAAAAAGTTCTACTTTAAAATATTAGATAAATTAATTACACTTGGATTGGCATGTTAAACAAGCTAAAATATCATGGAGTAAAAAAAAAAATGAAAGATTAAAATAGAAATATACTTATAGTTCAAGCAATTTAAGTAAAATCCTGAATTTGTGACTTTTAATTTTTCGTGAGAAACGAATGGTCAATTAATCTTACAAGAAATTGAAATAAAAAATTAGAATGAAAAATTAAAATAAAAAAAAAACTTATGATTCAACTAATTTAAGTAACGCTGAAAAATATTGAAATAAATACTTATAATACTGAAATAAAAAATAAAATTAGAATGAAGTAATTAATGAAAACGGGTACTTGGCAAGTTAAAGATGCGAAATATATGAAAAAGGTTATTTGATCATAAGTTTGAATGTATTGAAATATATTGGAATGTTTTTTTATGAGATATATATGACAAATGTTATATTTAATGAACAAAGATGTAAAAACTGTTTTTATACATATATATANGTAGTCTAAGTTAAGATCTCGGGGATAGGTATCCAAACAACTCCCCGTTATCATCTCTCATTGAAACATAGAAGTTGTGAAATAGGAAACCAAAAATCCTCTAAATCAAGCATTCCTACACCATAAGGCAGGGGGATACCCGTGAAGGGTCGAAGGCCAAGGTTCAGTTGTTCTACGCATGCCTCCTTGAGTCACCCAACTCTTGGAAAGCTTCCAGCCTATGACCCATTTATTAGGTCGAAAATCTAAATGGTGTGCTTGATCGAGCTAACTTAGTTGTCGAATCTAGGTTTTTCTAAAAAGGTGGTGGTTGTGAGCTGCAATCCTATAATATCCCGCTCTGGTGCACTGAGCGAACTTATTCTTTGAGGACACTTGCTCGCAAGTGATCCGGATTTTATGCTATTAAAACTTTTGATTTTGATTATGAGGCGTTATGGGTTGATGACATGTTGTTTTACTACATTGACATAGACAGGTGCTATTGACTCGGTTTTACGGAGTGTGTAGGGTTTTGGACCTTGAGGATGCAGAGAATTTGATGGAACCCCTTGGACTCCAGATCGAGTCAGGGAGTGTAACATTGGGGTTTGATTGTTTTTACTATGATATTAGCGCATCTAATTAGAAGATATGATATGGATATATTCTGACATGATTTGTTGATGATACAGGCTGACGATAGCTTGCCGACCAGACTCACATATGGAGTAAAGGTGTCACGCATGACTACCAGAGATGTTGAGGGAGAGGTGTGGACAACAGCCCTGCCACAACCTACTAGCACTCCCGCTATCGCTCGAACTGTAGGTTAATGATAACCTAGTTCGAGAGGACCCACGACGTCGTGAGGGAAGACTGTGATAGTCTCTCATGATGATTCTAAGGGGTGCGCAATAAGGCAGGGGCCTTATTCCTTAGAGGCCCTTAGTCTCCCACAAGTTCACCTAGTGGAGTATTGACTCCAGGGGTTATTGATGTCTACCAAGTCAGTCACGAGGTGAGTGGCACCGCTGGACCACGTAGTGCGTCCTGAAGGGCACGTCGCGCAAGGAAACACATGAGGCGAGTGGCACCCTTGGAGCACCTAGTGCGTCCTAAAGGGCATGTCATGTTGTTGATGATAGAGGGATGATCCTAGATGGCCCTAAGATGAATAACATGTTAAGTAAAATTTTAAAACAATTTCCCTAATTAAATGTCACCAAGTACGAAATTTAAGGTCTAAGTCTAAATTACGCCAGTGGTAAAACTTGGTCTACCTTTAAAAAAAAAATATTTATATAGAGAAATAAAATAATAATAATTAAAATAAAAACAACTTAAATATTAATTAGATCTTCGTTGAATCTTGTAACATGAAGACAGTAAGAAATTTAATTTAGCCATAAAAAATAAAATCTGTGGAAATAAAATGTAAAGAGGGAATTAATTGTTTTATCTTATGATAATTTAAAATAAACTAATTAATTGAAAAAGGGAAAAAAGGGTTAAATTTCACACTTGCCTTTTGAGTTTTAAGTAAAAAGGGGAAAGAGGGAAAAATCTTAAAATTTAGAAAACTAGGGAAAGGAGGTAACATAAAAAGGGAAAAAGTGGAAGGTCAACTTAGTAAAGAATCTACAATTAAAGAACTTTCTAATTTTAACTGAATTAGCAATTTCATAATAGGGAAAGCCTTTAAAACCTGTAAGGGAATTTGGGGACACCTAGGAGTGATTCTAGGAGTAACTCTAGGTGGGTGAGGGAAATAAGATAATTAATTAATTAAAGAAATTAAATAATGGAGGAATGAAGTGGATGGGTGGCACTTGTACGAAAAAGATTTTTTAGGAATTTATTTTTAAAACTTTAATTAATTGATATTTTAGGAAAGAAAGGAAGTTCAAAACTCTATAAAATGAAGGAAGGAGAAGGATGAAGGATCATCTTCTGTTTGCGTAATGTTACGCTGCAGAAATATCGACTTGACTAATTTACATGTGGGAGTTGGGATACCCGGCTCAGAGAGGAGTGGTAGCTTGGCCTTGCGAGGTGAGCTAGGAGCTAGACAAAACCTCAGGATAGTGTGTGTGGCCTATTTGTGGCTCAGGGGGCTAAGGGGGAAGAAGAGTACCCCTAGCATTGGATGAGAGGTACCGGTGAAGTCTTGACGGTCAGTGAACGGGAGTTGCATGGAGCGCGCGGACGACACTCGGAGCAGGAGAATAGGCAACGGTACACTTCTTTGTTTGAATGATAGAATGTTGTAGGATTTATGATTTGGATCTGCTTGTTTATTGGATAGGTAAACTAGTTGTCTAGTTTCATGACTAAAATTTTTATAGCCTAGCTGATTGATTGATTGATCAATTTCCCAGACCTTCGTCTCCCCTCATGTCATGACTGCCCTGTGTGTTGATTGTGACCTTAAGGTTGTTTATTCTTCGTCCTTAGCTCACCAGTCCTCGCCTGACTCGTCATCTTAGCGTTAAAATACCTATGGATCTCAACACCCTACTTTTCTGTGTGAGGATGGTGAAGCGAAGGTAAACCTATCAGTTGTCTACCTCTCTAGATGTCCTTGCTTGATTGTTGACTTGTGTCCTTCAGTACATTTTCTGTGTATGAATTATCCTGCTTCCTTGTTGTTTATTATCTGTGCCTTAACTGATAGAATCCATAGAGTCCTTTCATTGAGTTATCCTTATGGCCCTGGTGTCCTCTTGTTGTTGTCAACACTTTTTATTTGCATCCCGAGAAGTAAAAAAAAAAAAAAAGGGTATTTAATTTCAAACCTGCGTTGTTTCTTGTTGTATTAAATTGTTTTCATTACTTATGGGATTGTAGTTATGTAACAGATGTAAAAATATTAAATATGTTATCGTAATTAGGTATGCAAGTAAAAATATGGCTTCAACGATTGTAATTATGTGATAGTTGTAAATTTTTAACCCTGTGTTTTATGTATGATGGAGAGTTTAAACTCGACGTTTCTATGCGCGATTGGATAAATTATTAAACTTGTGTTTATGTATTGTTGGAGGATTTTAAACTCTACATCTTACTTTAAGTTTACCCTTGTCCCCTCAATGTTTGACTGGTTGCTGCGTTTCAATAAACAATCCTTGCTCGGGGCGGTTCTCCTAGTTGCTCATCGTTTTTTTTTTCCTGAGATTTTAATACGTCTGCGAAAAAATTATTTTCTCTCTGTTGTTTGAGTCGCTTGTCTTAACTTCGTTTTCCCACTGTAGTTTCAGGAGGGTTTAGGCTCTGCGCCTTCCCTTATTCCCATGACTTTGGTACTACCCACGAATGTTGGGAGTAGGGGCGAATCTAGACAAGGTTCATCAGACAGTTTTTGATAAGCTGGGAATTTTGTGTATAACTTTCTGCTGATATGGCATTGCGCAAACATCTCTTGAGTTAAAGAATTGGTATAATATTGACTGTTCTCGTTACATTTTTCCTTTTGTGTCTGTTGGAGTTTCACTCTTCACTGATGCAATACTTTTTGATACTTGAGATCCCTTATAGAATAATGAAGCCGATTTTTTCTGAAATCATGACTGTGCAATAATCCCTGCAAATCATCACTGTGTAATCGTTCCTTGCAAATCATGATTGTGTAATCATTTCTCTATAGAATAGTGACTGTGTAATGGCGTCATTCATAATACCTCTGTGAAATATCTTATGTAATGATTGTACAATTTTTCCTCTGAAAAATGGATAAAATTAAAGAATGCAAGAATAAAATTTAACCCTCAAAATTTTCCTTAACATTTGTTTTCCTTATAAAAATTATACAAATACAAACATGAAATGATTTTACTATGATGTTCCTATATGTTCCTATATTAAATGAAAGCATGGAATGTTTTTTCTATGTTCCTATTTTAAATTGGAGGTTCCATATTGAAAAGGAACTTTTGTGAAAGTTTATTATGCGACTCATGCAAGGATTTTATATACGTTTCTCACTTTTATGCTTCGGTGAAATCGCCTTCCATTTGAATGGTTTTTTTTTAAATCTAGTAGACATCTCCCTCGTCATTTTTGAAGATAATGACGTATTTGATATTGCATTGAGATATAAAAATATAAAATATAGTCTTTTTTTGTCATCTCAGATTTGGATTTCCTTACTTATAAGTGCAGTAACTTGAAAGACTTAATAGATCACTTATTTTTGTTATCTTTATTAGTATTTGTTTCACTAATTAGTTGCACACTACAACTGAGAGTCATTTTTTATTTCAACCTTTTTCTGAATGTGGATTGATTTGTTATTCATTTTTTTTTTAAATAAAATTGAAAGAAATTATTTTTGCGAAGAAATTCATTGTCCCTCAATCTACGTTGTTTAAATTTTTAGAAGAAATTCATTGTCCCTCAATCTATATTGTTTAAAAAAATGGTGCTCGAAAATAGGTTTTTTTGTTATATATAGAAAATAAAAAAGATTGAACATTCAAAATCATTCCCATCTTACTTTGTTGAATAAAAGAAAGTTTGAAATTTAAAATATTTTTAATGCAACAGTTGTTTCTAAAACAATTGGAAGCTTTAGAGTATTGTTTCTATTTTCGACCTCATATTTCCTTATCTTTGAATGTAGATAACTTGGAAATTGATCAAAATTTTGGTTGCATTGGGATGTATGATGTTGTCCTTAGCTTAGTAGGCTTGGTCTGCTTGTGTCGGGCAGGACGTAGAAACCTCCTTGTTCCTCAGAACAGTCGCCAGCCCTGAGACCTTAAATGGTCAAAATCGATGGGAACCTAGGCTGGATCATTGCTTATGTGTCCTAGATGTCCTAACCATTACAGGGTAGGATGGGTGGGTAGTCATTTTTATTCTTGCTGGTTGAATGCCGAACGTTGCTTCCAGTGGATTGATGTGCTTCTAGGTTTGGTCATCATGTTGTTGTTTCCCAAGTTGATTGCGTCATGTCTGTCATCGTGTTGCGACACATGTCTGTCTGTAATGTCTTTATTACCCTTGTACACATGCACACACAAAGAAGAAAAAGTTTGCACTTGTTATGAGAGGTTGGTTGTCGTAACTAAATGGGAGGTATGCTACATGTGGTATCAGAGTGAGGTTCAACCCGCGACTTGGGATCGCCACGGCTTTTGTTGAGATGATTTGGTTATACGGTTGTTAATCGAGTTGACTGGTGTGCGTGCAAGAAATCATGGTTAGAGGACGCCGCAGAGGCATATGATAGGGTGCTAGGGGAGGAGCTGTGACGCCTCCAGTAGCATCCATGCCCGAGGGGTCTAACCCCCAGGGAGATGAGCAGGTTCTTGAACATGAGAAGATAGTAGTTGGTGATGTAGTCAGAATGATGAGATATTTTCAGCGCATGTCCGAGGAATTGATCAGTCGTTTAGACAGAGATGAGGCCAGGGCGTCGACACCCGCTGAGGTTCCACCACATGCTCCGATCAGTACAGGTAGCATTCACCGTGAACTTGAGAAGGTCAAATTTCCCGAGTTCTTTGGTGTCCCGAACAGTGTAGCCGCCGAGCCATGGTTGGAGAACATGATGATGTGCTTCACACTTCATGATTATACCTCGAACATGAAGGTCTGCATGGCGATCTTTCAACTGAAGGGGAATGCTCTTCTATGGTGGAAGATGCTCCTACCGTAGATGAACATGGTTGTCGAAGACGTGTCATGGGAACTGTTTGAGGAACGGTTCCGAGAGAGGTACCTTTCAGAGGAATTCATTGAGCGTCAGCTCAATGAGTTCAACGCCTTACGACAAGGAGGCCGTACGGTGCCTGAGTACGAGGATCATTTTATGGAGCTGCTCTAGTATGCTCCACATTTTAACACTAAGAAACTTAAGGTCAATAGGTTTGTGTTTGGCCTTAACGACAACCTACGTGCAAAGGTTAGAATTTTGATGCCTCAAACCTTGCATGTTACTGTCCAGAAGGCCCTCATAACAGAGGAGGATCTTATCAGTGGGGGTTAGACCAGTACTCCAGCGAGACTAGCAAGGAAGGTTTCATTTAGAGCACAACAACATCATACACCAGCCAAACATATGTTGGGATATCCTGGCTTCCAGAGGGGATCCACTTTCACTACACCCCGATGACTGACGCCTCTACAACAGACACCTGATTGGGGACCACGGCATCAACAACAGCGTTTCCCGCAGCAGTTGCAGTTTAGGCTTGTTCAGTAGAACAGACCAGGATTCTAGGCCGGTGGGTCGTCATCTTCTACTTCGGGTACCAGGACTACTGGGCCGAAGAAGGGGTGTTGGACGTGTGGGGAGCCACACTACCAGCATGACTGCCCGGTGGAGAGGACTAGAGCATCCGAATCAGCCGGACCCACTACCATGGGAGATATGGGCAAGACCCATCGGATTCATGCAGCGGTGAATAACTGCCAGGCAGATCACCAGTCGACTGTGCTCGAGACGACAGGTATTGTCACTGACCAAACCCTTAGTATTTTGATAGATCCCGGTGCTACTGAGAGTTTCATTTCTGGTGCAGCGCTAAAAAGGATTAAGTTAAAGGCAGTCGAACAGGATGAGTTTAGCTTCGTGGAGATGGCCTCAGGAGCCAAGAAAAAGGTAGGAGGAAAGGTTACGGGATGTATCCTTAGCCTGGGAGAGTTTGTCACCAGGTCCAACCTGTACATCATGATCTTAGGATCTTATGACGCCATGATTGGTATGGACTGGTTGGAATCGCATGAGGCGATACTCAACTATAAGATGAAATGGTTGAGCTTGGTCGATGACGAGGGGAAGAGACGTGTGATTGTAGGTCAGAACCAGGGATTTTCCTTGAGGTTCATCTCTTCCTTGCAACTTTGGAAGAGCATGCGAAAGGGGTGCAAGCTTTATGTGATCCTTGCGTTAAATGAGAAGGGAGTCATAGAAGGTTTAGAACACCTTCCGGTGGTGAGAGAGTTTGCGGAGGTGTTTCTGGAGGAGTTACCTGGGATGCCGCCAGAAAGGGAATTGGAGTTTACCATAGACCTAAAATCAGAGACTAAACCAATAGCAAGAACGCCTTATCGGATGTAGACCCCAGAGTTACAAGAGTTGAAAATGCAACTGAAGGAGTTGTTGGACCTAGGACTGATACGTCCTAGTGTGTCACTGTGGGGTGCACCTATTATTTTCATACAAAATAAGGATGGATCATGGAGGCTCTGCATTAACTACCGTCCACTGAACAAGGATAGGATCAAGAATCAGTATCCGTTGCCGAGAATTGATGATCTGTTTGATCAATTGAAGGGCATGACGGTGTTCTCTAAGATCGATTTGCAATCAGGGTATCACCAGTTACGGATCAATGAGGATGACATCCCTAAGACCACCTTTAAGACAAGGTTTAGACATTATGAATTTACTGTTTTTTCGTTTGGACTGACAAACGCCCCAAGGGTATTTATGAGTTTGATGAATGGGGTGTTCCGCGAGTACTTGGACAAGTTCGTCCAAGTATTCATTCATGATATTTTGATCTACTCTCAGATGACAGAGGAGCATGACGAGCATTTTCACTTGGTGCTATAGTGTCTGCGAGAGCACAAATTGTTTGGGAAGTTGTCCAAATGCTCATTTTATCAGTCGAAGATTCAGTACTTAGGGCATGTCATCTCTGGAGAAGGCATCGTCATGGATCCAGCCAAGGTCGAGGCTATTATAGAATGGCCTACACTGACAAATGTCCCGGAAGTGCGTAGCTTCATGGGTTTAGCAGGATACTATCAACGGTTCGTAGAAGGGTTTTCGAATATAGCAAATCCGTTCACGAAATTGCAGAAGAAAAACAAGAAATTTGTTTGGACCGAGAAATGCATGGAAGAATTTCAGAGGCTCAAGGAATTTTCGACAACAACACCAATACTAAAGGTCCCTGACATGGACATAGACTTCTTGGTATGCACTGATGCATCCGAGGAAGGCTTAGGCAGAGTCTTGATGCAAGACAGATGAGTGATCGCTTATATTTCGAGGAAACTGAGAAGGCATGAGGAGAACTACGCGACGCATGATTTGGAGTTGTTAGCCATCGTATATGCCTTGAAGGTTTGGAGACACTACCTTGTTGGATGAAAATTTGAACTGAAGACTGACCATTGTGGACTACAACACATATTTACACAAAGTGACCTAAATGTGTGACAACGACGTTGTTCAGAATTGCTTAGCGAGTACGACTTCGAGATTACTTACATAAAAGGAACTATGCACCGAGTGGCAGATGCATTGAGTCAAATACCATGCATCTTTTCAGTGCTACCTCTTCAGACGAATCTACGTGAAAATATTCTAACCTTACAGCGTGACAATGATTGGTACAAAGAGGTCGAGGGTTTTATCAGACAAAACACAACGATGGTATCACGATTTGAGGGATTTTCATTTGATAACAATGGTTTATTGAGGTTTAAAAGTCATATTTACGTACCGCCAAACGACGAATTGAGGATGTTGATCCTAAGTGAGGCTCATAGAGTAGTATACATGGCTCACCTGGGAGTCATGAAGATGAGGGAAGACCTTAAATCCTTATTCTTCTGGAAGGGAATGAAGGAAGACATAGTCAACTATGTGGCCAGATGTCTAGAATGTCAGCAAGTAAAGGCTGAACATAGACACCCAGCAGGATTACTACAACCACATGCTATTCTGGAATCGAAATGGGAAGTTATTTCGATGGATTTTATTGTTGGATTGCCACTCACAGCAAGGAGACATGACTCGATTTTCATAATAGTAGACACTCTAACGAAGAGTGCTCACTTTATTCCTGTGCGTACGACGTATCAGGCACCTGACATAGCTAGAGTTTTCATCAATGAGATTGTGAGGCTACATGGAGTTCCTTAGAGGATTATATCCAATCGAGGATCAGTGTTTACTGGACGATTTTGGATGAGTTTCCAAGAGGCCTTGGGAACCCAACTTAACTTTAGTACTGTGTACCACCCAGAGACTAACGGGCAGACCGAACGAATGAACCAAACCTTGGAGGACATCTTGCACATGCACATAATGGACCAACAAAAGAGTTGGGAAGAATTCTTGCCACTAGTGGAATTTTCTTACAACAATAGTTACCAGAGCACCATTAAGATGGAGCTTTTCGAGTTTCTTTACGAGCGACCGTGTCGGAAGCCCTTGAGTTGGGATCGTCTTGAGGATAGGGTCCTAGTGGGACCAGAAGCGATCCAGGAAATGGAAGAGCAAATGGAAACAATAAGACAAAGGATTAAAGAAGCGCAGGATCGACAGAAGAGTTATGTCGATGCGCACCGTGTTGACCGTAGTTACGAGGTCGGCAATCAAGTCTTCTTGCGGGTTAAACCGCACAAGAGTTCGATCAAGTTTGGGAAGGGAGCTTAACTCTCTCCTAGGTTCGTGGGACCTTTTGATATTATGGATAGAAAGGGGCCCATGGCCTATCGACTAGCCTTGTATGATTCTTTGAGGTGTATGAACGATGTTTTTCATGTATTTGTTTTGAGACATTATATTAGTGATCCTACACATGTTATTGACATGAGTTCCTTGCAGGTATCAGACGAGGAAGCGCTCACGGATGAGCCAGTCTGCATCTTAGATCATTGCGTTCGACAGTTACGACATTAAACGGTAGATCAGGTCAAGGTCCAGTGGGACAATTATAGTCTGCACTCAACGACCTGGGAGGACGCATATGATATGCGCCAACAGTTTCCATTTTTGTTTGATAGACAGACATATGATATTGTGATACACTTTATTTCAGCATATATACTGTGAAACTTTGGGACAAAGTTTAAACCAAGAGGGGGTGTATGTAACATCCCTCTTTGGCACACTGAGCGAACTTATTCTTTGAGGACACTTGCTCGCAAGTGATCTGGATTTTATGCTATTAAAACTTTTGATTTTGATTATGAGGGGTTATGGATTGATGACATGTTGTTTTACTACATTGACATAGACAGGTGTTACTGACTCAGTTTTACTGAGTGTGCAAGGTTTTGGACCTTGAGGATGTAGAGGCATCAATGGAACCCCTTGGACTACGGATCGAGTCATGGAGGGTAACATTGAGGTTTGATTGTTTTTACTATGATATTAGCGCATCTGATTAGATGATATGATATGGATATATTCTTACATGATTTGTTGATGATGTAGGATGACGATAGCTTGCCGACTAGACTCACATATGGAGTAAAGGGGTCACACACGACTATCAGAGATGTTGAGGGAGAGGTGTGGACAGTATCCCTGCCACAACCTACTAGCACTCCCGCCGTGGCTCGAACTGCAGGTTAATGATTACCTAGTTCGAGAGGACCCACGATGCTGTGAGGGTAGACTGCGACAATCGCTCACGATGATTCTAAGCGGTGCGCAATAAGGTGGGGGGCTTATTCCTTAGAGGCCCTTAGTCTCCCACAAGTTCACCTGGGGGAGTATTGACTCCAAGGGTTATTGATGTCTACCAAGTCATTCAAAAGGCAAGTAGCACCCTTGGACCACGTAGTGTGTCCTGAAGGGCACGTCACGCAAGGGAATAGATGAGGCAAGTGGCACCCTTGGAGCACCTAGTGCGTCCTAAAGGGCACATCGTGTTGTTGATGATAGAGGGATGATCCTAGATGGCCCTAAGACGAATAACATGTTAAGTAAAATTTTAAAACAATTTCCCTAATTAAATGTTTCCCAGTATGAAATTTAAGGTCTAAGTCTAAATTACGCTAGTGGTAAAACTTGGTTTACCTTTAAAAAAAAATATTATATAGAGAAATAAAATAATAATAATTAAAATAAAAACAACTTAAATATTAATTAGATCTTCGTTGAATCTTGTAACATGAAGGGAGTAAGAAATTTAATTTAGCCATAAAAAATAAAATCTGTGGAAATAAAATGTAAAGAGGGAATTAATTGTTTTATCTTGTGATAATTTAAAATAAACTAATTAATTGAAAAAGGGAAAAAGGGGTTAAATTTCACACCTGCCTTTTGAGTTTTAAGTAAAAAGGGGAAAGAGAGAAAAATCTTAAAATTTAGGAAACTAGGGAAAGGAGGTAACATAAAAAAGGAAAAAGGGGAACTTAAGGGAAAAAGAGGAAGGTCAACTTAGTAAAGAATCTACCATTAAAGAACTTTCTAATTTTAACTGAATTAACAATTTCATAATAGGGAAAGCCTTTAAAACCTGTAAGGTAATTTGGGGACACCTAGGAGTGATTCTAGGAGTAACTCTAGGTGGGTGAGGGAAATAAGATAATTAATTAATTAAAGAAATTAAATAATGGAGGATTGAAGGGGATGGGTGACACTTGTACGGAGAAGAATTTTTAGGAATTTATTTTTAAAACTTTAATTAATTGAGATTTTAGGAAAGAAAGGAAGTTCAAAACTGTATAAAATGAAGGAAGGAGAAGGATGAATGATCATATTCTATTTTCATAATGTTACGCTGCAGAAATATCGACTTGANACTTGTGGGAGTTGGGATACCCAGCTCAGAGAGGAGTGGTAGCTCAGCCTTGCGAGGTGAGATGGGAGCTAGACGAAACGTCTGGTTAGTGTGTGTCGCCCCTTTGCGGCTCATGGGGTTAAGGGGGAAGAAGAGTACCCCTAGCATTGGTTGGGAGGTACCGGTGAAGTCTCGGTAATCGACGAGCAAGAGTTTCACGGAGTGTGCGAACGACACTCAGAGTAGGTGAACATGCAAATGTTCGCTTCTTCATTTGAATGATAGAATGTTGTAGGATTTATGATTTGGATATTCTTGTTTATTGGATAGGTAAACTAGTTGTCTAGTTTCATGACTGAAACTTTTATAGCCCAGCTGATTGATTGATTGATCGATTTCCCAGACCTTCGTCTCCCCTCATGTCGTGATCGCCCTATGTGTTGATTCCGACCTTGAGGTTGTTTATTCTTCGTCCCTAGCTCACCAGTCCTCGCCTGAGTAGTCGGCTAGGAGCTTGATCTACGGTCGTCGCCTTAGCGTTAAAATACCTATGGATCTCAACGCCCTAATTTTTTGTGCGAGGATGGTGAAGCGAAGGAGAACCTATCAACCGTCTACCTCTATGGATGTCCTTGCTTGATTGTTGACTTGCGTCCTTCAGTACGGATTTTGTGTATGAATTATCCTTCTTCCTTGTTGTTTATTATCTGCGCCTTAACTGATAGAATCCCTGCGGTCCTTTCATTGAGTTATCCTTATGTCCCTAGCATCCTCTTGCTGTTGTCAACACTTTTTATTGGCATCCAGAGAAGTAAAAAAAAGGTTTTTAACTTCAAACCTGCATTGTTTCTTGTTGGATTAACTTGTTTTCATTTCTTCTGGGATTGTAGTTATGTAACAGATGTAAAAATATTAACTATGCTACCGTAATTAGGTATGGAAGTAAAAATATGGCTTCAACAATTGTAATTATGTGATAGTTGTAAATTTTTAACCCTGTGTTTTATGTATGATGGAGAGTTTAAACTAGGCATTTCTATGCACGATTGGATAAATTATTAAACCTGCATTTATGTATTGTTGGAGGATTTTAAACTCTACATCTTACTTGAAGTTTACCCTTGTCCCCTCAATGTTTGACTGGTTGTTGTGTTTCGATAAAGACTCCTTGCTCAGGGCGGTTCTCCTAGTTGCTCAACATTTCTTTTTCCTGAGATTTTAATACCTCGAAAAATTTATTTGCTCTCTATTGTTTGAGTCACTTGTCTTAGCTTCATTTTCCCACTGTAGTTTCAGGAGGGTTCAGGCTCTGCGCCTTCCCTTATTCCCATGAATTTGGGACTGCCCACGAATGTTGGGAGTAGGGGCGAATCTAGACAAGGTTCATTAGACGGTTTTTGATAAGCTAGGAATTCTGTGTATACCTTTCCGCTGGAATGGCATTGCACAAACATCTCTTGAGTTAAAGAATTGGTATAATATTGACTGTTCTCGTTACATTTTGCCTTTTGTGTCTGTTGGAGTTTCACTCTTCGCTAATGCAATACCTTTTGATATTTGAGATCCCTTATAGAATAATGAAGCCGACTCTTTCTCAAATCATGACTGTGTAATCGTTCCTGCAAATCGTGACTGTGTAATCGTTCCTTGCAAATTGTGTTTGTGTAATCATTTCTCTGCAGAATAGTGACTATGTAATGGAGGCATTAATAATACCTCTACAAAATGTTTTATGTAATGATTGTACAATTTTGCCTCTGAAAAACGGATAAAATTAAAGCATGCAAGAATAAAATTTAACCCTCAAAATTTTCCTTGACATTTGTTTTCCTTATAAAAATTATACAAATACAAACATGAAATGTTTTTACTGTGATGTTCCTATATGTTCCTATATTAAATGAAAGCATGAAATGCTTTTTCCATGTTCCTATTTTAAATTGGAGGGTCCATATTGAAAAGGAAATTTTGTGAAAGTTTATTATGCGACTCATGCAAGGATTTTATATACGTTTCTCACTTTTATGCTCCGTTGAAATCGCCTTCCGTTTGAA
The DNA here is from genome assembly GCA_010110895.2 of Picea sitchensis. NCBI lineage: Eukaryota > Viridiplantae > Streptophyta > Pinopsida > Pinales > Pinaceae > Picea > Picea sitchensis. Next base: position 60,571 of record SNQJ01S0026328.1, on the reverse strand, counting down.
TGGTTTTTTTTAAAATCTAGTAGACATCTACCTCATCATTTTTGAAGATAATGACGTATTTGATATTGCATTGAGATATAAAAATATAAAATATAGTCTTTTTTTGTCGTCTCAGATTTGGATTTCCTTACGTATAAGTGCAGTAACTTGAAAGACTTAATAGATCACTTGTTTTTGTTATCTTTATTAGTATTTGTTTCACTAATTAGTTGCACAGTACAACTAAGAGTCATTTGTTATTTCAACCTTTATCTGAATGTGGATTGATTTGTTATTCATTTTTGTTTTAAAAACACAATTGAAAAAAAATATTTTTATGAAGAAATTCATTATCCCTCAATCTACATTGTTTAAATTTTTAGAAGAAATTCATTGTCCCTCAATCTATATTGTTTAAAAAAATGGTGCTCGGAAATAGGTTTGTTTGTTATATATAGAAAATAAAAAAGATTGAACATTCAAAATCATTCCCATCTTACTTTGTTGAATAAAAGAAAGTTTGAAATTTAAAATATTTTTAATGCAACAGTTGTTTCTAAAACAATTGGAAGCTTTAGAATATTGTTTCTATTTTCGACTTCGTATTTCCTTATCTTGGATTGTAGATAACTTGGAAATTGATCAAAATTTTGGTTGCATTGTGATGTATGATGTTGTCCTTAGCTTAGTAGGCCCGGTCTTCTTGTTTCGTGCGGGACGTAGACACCTCCTTGTTCCTTAAAACGGTCGCTAGCCCTGAGACCTTAAATGGTCAAAATCGATGGGAACCTGGGCTTGAGTTTTACTTATGTGTCATGGAGGTCCTAACCATTGCAGGGTAGGACGGGCGGGTAGTCATTTTTATTCTTATCGGTTGAATGTCGAACGTTGCTTCCAGTGGATTGATGTGCTTCTAGGTTTGGTCGTCATGTTGTTGTTGCGCGATTTTCTTGCGTCATGTCCATCATCGTGTTGCAACGCAGAGTATAATGTCTTTATCACCCTTGTACACATTCACACACAAAGAAGAACAATTTTGCACTTTTTATGAGAGGTTGGTTGTCGTAACTAAATGGGAGGTATGTTACAAATCCCACCTCAATCATATTTTGAATGGTGGTTGGGAAATAAAGCCAACACTTCTGGGATATGCCTCCTTCACCCCTCATTATAACTGATTGTTCATACCTTCACTAGCTCCTCTTCCATTGGATTCATGCCCCACTGTTGAGTGTTTTTGGAAGGCCCTATTGTATTGAGAGGAATGATGATACGTCTTTTAGGACACGTGAAAATGTATTTTTATTTCCCCACGTGGATAAACCTCACTACCCTACATTGATGATTGATTGGTTTTTTTTATGTATGATATCCACTATTGATTACATCCATCTTTGAGTAACATTGTTGAGTTAGTACAAAAATACATAAAGCACTTGTTCATTTATTTCACTCATCGAAACTCACATACATATTTTTATCTAGTCCAACATCATAGGGGAACCACAAAATCCCCGTTGTTCTAGACGCTTGTTGAATCTACCCCAATATTGGAAGGTATCCCCAAATTGGTTGATAAATCATCTCAGTCATCCCATACATCGGTGAATGAAATTGTTTTAGGATCAACCTTGCTAGGTTCTACCTTGTTTGGCACCAACATCCCAAACAACCTACCCACTAGTCCTTCTTCACAATGAAGAGGAGCTCAAACTTCCTCACACAAAACTAATTCTCAGCCATCACATACCATGATTTCACCTACACCCAATTTTACATACTTGGCATCTCTGAACATCCCTTCAAACTATTTGAACATATGTTCAAACATCAACATCCCATAACAATGTGTTACCCCCTAGGGGGACCCAATCCAAATTCATTCACAATAGGATCACCCTTTTAGGTTCACCTTATACTACCATCCATGGATCGAGTATAATGTTATGTCATTTATATTATAGAACATTAAATCACATAAAATGGATTGTAAAGAAACATTTAGTATTAGATATCACTGAAAAATATTTATAAGAACTTAATGTCATAAGTGTTGATCTCCAAAAAATTAAAATTTGTATAGGTATTCTATAGATGGGAAAGTGGGAAGACATTGTGGAATTGGACACAGAATACCCAAAAGATATGATTTATTTTTCAGCTAAAGATCTAACATGGACCCAAATTGGAGGGGATCAAATTGTTATTATTCCATATAGTCGAGTTGGAGATTTTATAAATGGGGAGCAATCACATGAAGAATATCCCACTCAATTTGTTGTTAATACAAATCGATCTAAACAAATGGAGGAGATTGTATGTGCCTGCATTAAGACATGTCTGGAATATGCCATGTGAGTTTTTATTTGTTTAATATAATTATGAACTTCTAATTCAAGCTTATTATGAAAAAATTGTGTTGACATTTTTCCTAATTTATTATCATTGTTCTTATTTAGTTATTTGTGTGAATATGGTCTGAAGTTGACATGTCAAATATCATGTGGTGAGATTACAATGAATCCACATGGATCAACAAAAATGAAACACAATCCATGCCAAAGAATTAAAGTTGGTTGTAGATGTCATTTCATCACGCATTGACTTTTTATGCATCCAAATGATGTTATTCTAACATACACTGAGTGTAGGCATATTGATCAATCGAGTGACATGTGTCATGGGAAGACTGTAATGGGTAGACCTCAAACATTCAAATATGCACCACATTTTTCCTTTGATATACAAGCTAGTGTAGAAAAGATGATTGAAGATGGTTTTAATGTCACAATGGTTTGGGACAAATTCATCTCTAATGTGCAGCACCAATCTGGTGAGTTACTCACAAGGGTAACTTGGGATGACTTAATGACATGGATAGATATTTCTAACATTTACCATAATATTAGAAAGAAATAATATATGAAGGATGAGAGTGATCCAACAAGTGTCGAATGTTGGTATAATCAATTTCCAGATAGTTTTTTTTCTTCTCTCAAAAGCAAGATATTATGGAAAACATACCATTCATTATAGGCATACAATCCTGTTAGATGCATTCCATGATGGTAAACTATTCACACAATGATGCTATGTCTATGGATTCCACATTTAGTACCATTATGTATGGGGTGCGTATAATCAACCTTTTCATTTCTTTATGGTGATTAAAATCTATTTTTATGTGTTGAATACTATATTAACACTTATGTTTTTTGAATGTAGTATCAAATTTATACGTTAATGGTATTCAACAAACATTGTAATGGTGTTCTAGTGGCTTGGGTGATTTCATCACAAAATTCTACATATGATATTCGTAAATGGTTGTCAGCATTATTTGATGTGGGAATGAAAGAACGCCCAGATTGGCATGTACGAGCATTTATTACAGATGATGCTACTGGTGAGATTCAAGCATTACAGTTCGACATTTGCTTTATTTCAAAATAAACATGAAAAAAACATGTTGCATTCACATAATTTACTCGCTTCTAATGTAATGTTATTTCAGGAGTTTAACCAATTCCTCAATTCTACTATGTGTATGGCATGTCCATCAAGCATGGGTAAAACATGTTGGAAGCAAAGTGAAACTCAAAGAAAACAAAGTCTGCATTCTTCGTTCTTTAGGAGAAATCATGCATAGTTGCCAAAATGATGAGTCTGTATGAAAATAAGTTGCAAGAATATTTCATGAATTTAGTGAAGAGGAAAAGTTTCTGAAATATTTTGACACCACTTGGCTATCCAATGACAAAATCTGCAAGTGTCATGTAACATTGAATCATAACTATTATTCCATACTTGCATGTTTTTAGATATTACTTTTTAGTTGATGATAAAAAAAATTCCAGATATGTGGGCAAAAGCTTATAGGAAATTTTTGCATTCCAATCGAGATACCAATAATGCAATTGAATCCTACCACATGTATCTAAAATATAGGTACCTATATGAGGATAATAAATCATGCCACAAACAGGTGGATTTGTTGTTGTTCATCTTATTGAAAAGAGTTGAACTATACTATATTCATAATCAACATTTAAAAGAAGAAGGAATTATAAATCCTACCAAATGTGAGAAACAAGAGACTCACTGAAAGGATAGAGAAATCTAGATACCAGATGAAGATTGTTTGCATGACCCAAAAAGTATGAATGAATTTCTAGTTTGTAGTCAAAACAAGGATACTCCTGATACCTGGTATAATGTCATATACACAGGGTCTAAGTTTAATTTTTGTAGTTGTGATTGGGCGTTGAATGGAAATGTTTGTAAGAATGTCTTCAAAGTTTAAATGTGGGCTACTGAAAATGATTTAGACATTAATACATTACCAAATGTTTCAAGTCTAATTATTGACAGACCTACATTTTTAGTTTATTTAAATGAAACAACGACAATGAGCCTGCTACCAGAAGACCAATCAAACCTTAACCATGTAAATATTTTATCAGCTCATTTTGATCCCGACATCAACATTGAACAATCCAATCTCTGAGGTTGATAGATTGCAATTTTTACATGCATAGATCAATAAAAGAGCAAGGAATATGTTGAACAATTTGCCTACAAATGTGGACCATGCCAAGGTAATTGAAAAATTGTTTTTCACTTTAGAATCATAGATAAAAAAAAAAATTGGCAGTGTCATGTCTCCATCTAAAATCAAGACTAAGAGACAACACATTTTTTTGAGCCCGCAAAGTAAAAATATATAACATCATCGTCAGAGACATTCAACTAAGGATAAACCACAATTTTAAAGGGTTGGATGGGTTCACATAAAGTCAAGGAATAAAATGGACAATCAAATGGAAATAATTTATTCGAAAGATCGTAGGAATATGAAACGAACCTCTGATCATGTGCAACATTACGTTCCAGACAATATAGGTATTGTAGTTAGAGATTTTAATTTGTTTTACATTATATGAATTATATTATTAGCCTCAAACTCATTTTAGGAATGTTGTATGATTGTAGTTACAGTTGAGGGATCCACATCTCTGAATGAACCTCGTTGTGTTAGACATTGTCAACTTCAATTATTTTCTGATGATACTATTAAGGGTAACACATGTACGTTTTTTAAATTATTTCGACAAAAGTGAGTTGTAAAAATATTTATATAGTTTAGTTAAAGTTTGTCCAATTAAATATTTAGTGCATTGTGTCTTACAATGAACACTAACCTTAGTTAGGTTTATGTTGTAAGTTGAACCAAATGATTTAGTGATCCAAGAAATTAGCACATACATGCCAACAGTTCCATTACTTCCAGATTTGAACATATGAGGCTTGATGAAAGGTAAATTTAACATTCAAGTTTTTGAAAAGTATTCATATGATAATTGACATGAAGCATATATTATTTTATCATGTATTGTAAATGAAAAAAATTAGTTACGAATATTACTAATAATACGAAATATTGTGGTTTTTAGGAGTACTAGGGGATTGGATATAATGATGTGATGAAAGCATTTGGATGAAGTTCTGCAAAATTATGTTTTTGTCTTATACCAATTTAACCATTGTTCATATCATAGTTCATTCTTATTTCTAAAAGCCATTAATTTATATACATTGTATATTAAGATACATTTTATCATTACATCGTGATTACATCATAACTTAGAGAGCAATAAATTTGACATAAGAATTGGAGAGCTCAAGTTGGTTTTGTAACTGGATATGTTATGAATTTGGGATATTTGTTGCAAATTCACTTTGATGTTGACTTTAATCATGCTAATTTGAGTTATTAGGGATAGGATCCCAAGCAATTTCTACATAAAATAGTTTTAAAAATGCAAGTATGTGAGGTATTTTGAAATGGATTATCAATCTCTATCTAAAATTGAATGAAGGAGATTATGTACTTGTCAAAGGAACATGTTATTGATGGAAGAAAAATCTCTATTGTATGTGTCCCATGCATCAAAAAATCACCATCCTTGGTTATCAACTATTTTCTTTAGTCATTTCAATGTGAAGGCATATGTAAACGGTTAATATTCAATGAATATTTACAAGTAATAATAGAGAATGAAAAAGTTTGATTTGTTACAAGTATAGATAAGGTTTATGTCATTCAGAACTTGAAGCAAACAAACCAAGATCTGCAACTAATACTAGGTGAAGAGGGCTATAATCAAAGGTTGAATCGGGCTTGTTATCCATTTTTCCTTTTCATATTTGAAGCAGAAAAAACACATGAATGTATCCTTTAGAGCCATTGGAATATTCATAAGAAACGTTTGATATTTTTCCTTTGTGAAGTTGTAATATTAATATAAAGTTTAAAAGATTTTCTACTAGATGTTGTTAGAATTAATTGATAGTTATATTTAATTATTTTTCATAGTAGATGCAGGGAATGTAAATCTGTTATGAAGTATGAAAAGGACATAGAATGTTTGAGTAAATATTATGAAATATAGAAAGGGAAATTTCACCTAAACTTTAAAACTTCAAATGAAATCTAATTCTTTCAACCTTAGGTTTTCACTATTCCACTGGTAGAAAATCAGGTTGCAAAGTGAAATATGCCATTGGTTGTGGGCTCTTTGAAATATTAATCTATCAACTATTGAGGTTAAAGGTTTTGAAAGAAGGTTCTAATACACATGTAGAATGAAAATACTTCTATTAAATCTAATGAGGTTAAAATGCTTCCGTAAATCTCTCTTCCGTAAATGATTATGAATGCTAGCTAGATGAAATGAATGAATTGATGAAGCCATTGATTGAAGACCCTGGTTAGAAGGTTTAATGGAAAATATCTGGAAGAAAAGGCTCTAACAAGATGGTTGCAGAACCACTGGAAATTGCTAATTGGATACATCCCTAAGATACGCATCTTTTCCATAAGCTTGATCTATTTTTCTTTCCTTTTAGATGATGATTGCGAAGAAATCCGGAGGAAGAGTTAGTCCTGGGGCCCGTCTGGTTTGTCCCTGAAACCCAGGATAGTGGAATTTGACCCCCTTATGGAATCTACGATGGTAATGAAAGTATGGGAATTTTTTCCCAGATTTCCTCTGGCCTTTTGGTCTAGGGAAGCGCTAGAAGCCATCGATAACAAATGGGCTCTTCTATAAAACCAAAACTATTTATGTCACATTTACGGAAGTCGCATTTACAAAATCCAACTTTCCTAAATGCACATTTAGGGATGACGAGTTCCATATATGCGCATTTACAGAAGTTGACTACTTCCGTAAACACTGATTTAAGGAAGTTGATGACATTCCTATATGAATATATACGAAATCCAACTTCTGTAAATGTGCATATACATAAGCCAACTTTCGTAAATGCACATATACGAAAGATGACTTTTTCAAATTCGCATATATGGAAGCCACTTCTGTAAATGTGCATTTATGGAAGCTGAGGG